>VMKM01001471.1:0-138511 GCA_008360985.2 Macquaria ambigua
CACACACACACACACACACACACACACACACACACACACACACACACACACACACACACACACACACACACACTCTTCTCTGACAGGCAGTAATCTTGACAGAAGTCAAAGGACAGAATATTGATTTCTTTGTGCGCAATTTCAGACTCCCCCAAACATGCTACCATCTCTGACCATATCAAAAACAAAAAAGGGGAAAATTAAATTTCTTACTCTGTCTGTCTCTCAGACACACTCACACATACAGAAGCTAATAACAGAAGCATCAGCCAGTGAGCAGACCAGGCCCTTCTAATCGAGCAGAGTCTTGCAGTGTTAGGGGACAAGTGAGGTGTGTCTCAAACTGATTTTTCTTGGAAGCCATCCTGTAATCTTGTCTTGATTGCATTGATCACAAATCACACAGCCTTAAATGACAAGCCTGGGAATTTACTCTTTGGATCCAGACATTCACTGGCTGTTGTTGGAATTCTGAAATAAGTAATAAAAAATGATATTAACTGAACATAAGATTTTGAGGTATTTCTGAGACATTAATGGATAGGGACTAAAGGTGTCACTATGCTTAAAACAAACTAGTTTGTAAGCTATGTCGTCTGATTATGTCTAAATATGACAAAAGTGTTTATATGTTCAAAATGGCCACAATTGGAGGCGGGGCCAAAAGCCTGTTGTCGTAGAAAAGGGCAAGACGTGATGATTGTTCAAATGGGGATAATTTATTTTACTCAAGTAAAATAATTATTATGTTATTTTTATCATATGATGTTGATAATATATGACTAAATATTACACTATTGAACTATTTAAACTATTATAAACCACACCACCAAGGCCTTATGTCTAAACCAACAATAAACTCCTTTCCTGTAGACTTAGAATATAGATTATTAATTATAAATATACAGCCGCCTTCCACAGTCACTATTGTGTATTTGTCTAAATTTTGTTCTCTTTTCTGGTTAATTCTATTGAGGCTGCACTGACAATGAATAGAAAGGGCTCGACACTGCGGCGGGTGAAACAAACAATATTAGGCTACGTGAATTAAATAGCCTGCCACCTTAACGACGAAGCAGTTACAATATTCAGTGAGTTTGTTGTTGTACTCACCTGTCTGAATGTCAGTCCTCTAATCTGCTCTAGGTTCAACTTTTCTACTTGTTCATTGTGCTGAATGAGCTCTCAGCAGTCACAACTGTTACGGGGATTGTCAAACAACAGAACGGCGTCACACTCCTCACTGAAAGTAAGAAAATGTTGTAAATGTAGAAGTCACTGCTGGAGGATCCACCATGAGCATATTAGCATTTAGGATTTTAGCTAGACCCAGCACGCACCTGTTGGTCACGCAACTTTGTGGGTGTGTTTGATTTGGGTCACTTAGCATGCTCACCAGGTGGTGCATTAAATCAGATTAATCAGGGTACATGCAACCTTTGTTTTAACCTATGCTTAGGTACAATAATGCCAATCTTAACAATAACCATAACCCATAATGACAGCATCCTTCATTTTATTGCATTGTTGTGTTTTTTTTATATTGTTCACAAACTATTAGTCCTGGCCCGAGTGCGACCACACGCTTCTCACCCCCTGACACTAGACGCCAGTGAACATTTACATGCAGGGCATGTATCATGTATCAGAGTGTCACCTCTCTGGACATGAAGCTCTGGAGCTCTGCCCTCCTGCGGCTGCAGACACCCAAGCAGCTTCTTCTCTGCTGCAGCTGCTGATTTGGCTCCTTTCTTTTGTTCCTTTCTCACACGGTTTATAATGACTTTGACACATGACCTTTGTTCTTACTCTGTAACCGACGCAACCTGAAGTGTAGAGTAGGTACAAGTACAATACTTGAGATAAAATATTCTAAAATAAAAGTTAAATTACTGATTTTTTAAAACACTAAAAACAACTGTACATGGTGGGTGACAGAAGTACTAGTGTGACAAATGAAAATAGAGAGCTAGGTGTGATTGTTCCATTGTCTGTTTTGAAAAGGTAAAGGGGTCCCAGACGCTGTTCAACCATCTGACAAGCACTTTGGATGAAGCATACTGACACCTTAATGAGATGTCAGGCAATGTTCTTCCAGTAAGGTGTGAAACAAAAACATCTCACATATTGGCATCAAGTGGAACACCATGTGGGCAAATGATAAAAAGCCAAGAGTAGTCGCTGTTGTGATTTACACAATCTATTATTTTGTCATACTAAATGTCATCATACATAGGATAACAGGCTTTAAAAAACTAAGATACAAAATGATCAATGCAAAACCACAGCACCAAAGAAGATCATTTTAGTGCAGGATGGTAGCCAAACCAAGTTGTTATTATATTACAGCTTGGTTAGTTGTTTTCCAAGAATCTGTTTTTTTTAAAAAAATAGTTTGAATCCATGCACCAAATATCTGTTGTAAGGTTGCTACCGATTTTATGTCTTTAATTTTCTCCATCAGAGCAAGAAATGCACTATGCACTGATGAATGGTGGTGTGTTCTGGCGTCTGGTATTGACATGAAGTCAACTCAGCCACAGAGCAGGAAAATGGAAAATAAGGGGGTGGGGGGTCAATGAATTATTAATGCCTTGCTCTGCCCAGTATATGGCCTATGTGTCATGTTGATGGCCTGCCTTAACAATTTATGTTTCATGCCGCAACATGCTCCCTAAAACATCAGTGCACAGTGTCCTCCTCTTTCTTTCTTTTCACACTTTTAGATGTTACCCTTTTTCAGAGTTCATACAATATCTACATTCAGCTATAAGGTCACTGAAAATTTTCAAATGGTAGCCTGCAGTCAAGTATATCACCAAACCACCAGAGCAATGACCTTTCCTGTGCTAAATGACTTTAATTCAATTTTCATTACTAGAAAAAAGTGACTGTGCTCACCCACAAGTTGCACATTGCCTCCACTCCCAGCCCCTTTATTACAAATGTGACTCAAGGCACCTTTCTGTGGTGTAATAATACGAGGACAGAGAGGAAGACAGATTTTGATGCAGTAATTAAATTTAGCAGCATTACATTTTCATGCCAGCAGTTCAGGATGCACAGAGACATCAATGCATTGGAAGACGGACTAACTTTTAGGGCAGCAGATGTTGTCCGAAATGCAGATTTCAGTCCCAGGTTTTTATGCCACCCATACAGTGAGTGAGTGGGTGATGGGTATGGGCTACAGATCAAAAAAACAAACAAAAAACATCAGGATCACTATTCTGAAATTGCACAGCCAGTCAGCAAACATGATACGGTGTGTAGGTAATAGGTAGTAAGCCAGGCGAATGCTCACAAATAGCTGTGGTCAAAGCCTGTGAACTGTGGGCCTCTATAAATGGATGTAAATAGGAGTTTAGTGGTGTGTAATCAGAAGGTAGCAGGGAGAAGAGGATGAATAATTCACATGGTCTCTCTCCCTCGTCTTTTTCCTCTCTACTGGCATTTTTCTGCACACGCATAAACTCACACATAAAGTAGAATTGTGCTACCTGACCTCAGCCCAACAGGTCCCGACAAAGTGTCATGTTTTGAGTCAGGTTTGGGTCATGTTATTTTCAAATGTTTTCTGGGTGCTGCAATGGGCTGCGTCCATGTGTATCATGTGTTGCATGTGGAGAAAGAAAAAGACAGAGGGCATAGCCTACAGTCTGTGTTGCATTAGCCAGTACGCTAACAGTCAGTAATGCAAAAACTAACGGGACGCTTAAATAGTCCCCAAATGATTTCGGGAAGGCTTCTTCATTTTGGGAACATCTGGCCAATATTGGAAAAAGGCAAAGCTGATCTTGACGTGAACTAACAGGTGAAGCAGATGGTTTATTATTATGAGAAGCTATTTTGACATATGCTGGTAGCTGGCCTTAATTTCGGTAGTCTAATTGCAACTAAACATGTGACCTAAGAGGCGTATTGGTAATTAAAGCCGTTTGTGTTTTGTCGCCACCATACAAGATTCTATTTTTAGCCATGCTAGCGGCATAGCACTGTGGATGGCAATGTCGGCCTGCAGGTCGGTCCACCACTTTGGTCCAAAAATATCACAACAGCTATTGGATGAATTTTCATTAAAGTTGATACACACATTCATCTAACCCTTAACTTTTCATCTAGCACCATCATCAGGTTTCTGCTTTGGTTTATGACCCAATAAATACACAAATCCTGTAAAAACATTCCCATCAGCCTCAGGTGTACTTTGTGTTTTGTGCTAATTACCAAATTTTAGCATGCTAACATGCTCAACTAAGATGGTGAACATAATAACATTATACCTGCTAAACATCAGCATGTTAGGATTGTCATTGTGAGCATGTTGCCATGCTGGTGTTAGCATTTTGCCAGTACTGCGTCACAGAGATGCTAGCATAGCTGCAGACTCTTAGTCTTGTTTATTCATAAGGGAGCATTTCTGTGTTTAATGAAAGCTTACATCTCATTGACAAAGGAAGAACTAAAAACATTGGTTCAGGTCTCAGGTTCAGGCCCACACACACACACACACACACACACAGTATAGCAGTTATCCAAGAGCTAAAGTTCTCTGCATCTTAACACTTCATTCACCGAGATATTTCCACTTGCAACGCTCTGTAAATGTAATTAAAGATTTATCTTATGCAATTATGCATTAAAATGGGCAACTTCTTATTTATGGACAGTAACTCGTGGTCTGTGTTTTATTTTCGTCCAAAGTGCTAATGGAAGCACACAGAATATTTTTTTCTGTCCCCAGACAGCCACTTATGTGGCAGATGCTTGTAAAATGCCAATATTGATTTTGAATTCGTTTTCATGTTATCTTGCACTGTAAACACATCAAGGAATAAACGTCTCTCCTCTTCCCCTTGTGAAAGGTAAGTCATTCAGGGTCAGTCAAACCAAACGAGCGGATGGTAGTTTATTCAAGACTAACTGCATGCGCCCCTCTGCATTCAGTCTTGTTGTGTTCAGAAGTACACACCATTATTCAGCATCCTACATAAAAACTGTACTTAAAGTTTCAAAGATGTTTGCTGCAGGTGAATACTAACTGCTTTAAAGTGCAGCTAAATACTACTAATTTTACTGCAAAGTGCTGCAAAATTACACATATGTTCACAGCAAGGGACATGGTAAAAAAAAACCCGTATTTGTGTATTTGGTTGTGTTTTCTTTATTTGCAGCGTGTTTTTTAAATGCTGCGTGTGTTGTCAAACTGATGAAGATGTTTTCTTAAGTTGCAGTGCGTTGAGCTCAGTTTACTGAATCTGTAGAAAACTCAGCATTCACATTTGGCCTCTTTACATAAAGTTTAAAGACGTCCTTACTGACTTTTGATTTAGTATGTAAGAATGCCCTCAATGTAATTATATTACTTTTCAACTAAACACTACATTTCTAAACATTATTATTTAAACAACACTGTCGTTTTACTTTTAAGGAACAAATTCACAGGATTGTGCAGCCTCATCTGAACTCCCATGTAAAATTATTCTCTGTGTGAGAGCGGATGTAGCTCAGAAAGCCCTCCTATCTCAGCTGGTAAAGAAGTAGGTGTAGGAGTCTGTATTCTTTAGATTATTAGGCTACACTCTCCTCTTTCAAGTATAACAGTGCTCACAATGACAATCCTAACAAGTTGATGCTAAGCAGTTATAATGTTTATCATGATAGTACATTTTCTAAATAGTACTAAGTACACCTGAGGCAGATCAGAATGGCATCAGTTTTGTATTTACTATTTATTGGGCAAATTCAATTTTAACCTGATGATGATGATACTAGATGAAACGGTGAGATATTTCACAGGATAATTGAAAACTTTGACCTGCTGGTGGCGCTCATTAGTTATCCTCTCGGGAATGTCTGTCATCCCTAGAACCACGCCGCTAACATGGCTGAAAATACAAATTTCTACAATAGAATCCAATCTATTAACTATTATTTCTTTTTGATAAGGACGCAACAGTGTTTACCAAACAAAGTCAGCCATTAGCCTACTTAAATCAAATTTTAGAGACATTTTGTGGCAGTTTTAAGGCTACTCCACTAGGTGATATTTTACAAATGAGAAGAAGCATCATCATTTGCAATATGGCAAAATATATAGCAAAATTATACACACTTATCTAACTGTAAAAATCTCATTATATTCACATTTCAGGTAATTAGCTAACACTATCTACACCATAACACTTACATTTTAGTTTTAAATTGTAGTTTGTGATGGCAAAGATACAAGGAGAAAAAGAGAAGGGAATTGTTGTAGAGCAATTTTAAATTTACAGGGAAAAGAATAAATCAGCGGGAAGAAGGTGATGTGAGTTTTTTCCTGACAAAATTAGTTGTCAACAGGAAGGTCAGGAGGAAGGTCATTCATTCACCGTGGGGGTGCCAGGAGGGAGAAGAGTTGAGACTATATGGGGAGATAACCAGGTAGGAGGGCAGCTAAGTGGCCTCTGAAGGCAGAATACAGAGCACTGAGGGGTTGTGGGGGGTTTCATATGAGCAGCCACTGCAGAGACTGTAGGAGGAGAGTGACGATTAATGAAGGATGAGTTGAGGCGCAGCATTCTGGATGAGTTGTAGGTGTTGAAGGGAATCTTTTGGGAGGATGTCAAAGAAATAATTGCAGTAGTTCAGGCAAGAGATGACGAGCTAAAAAACAAGCCGAGCATAGAGAGGAAGAGTCTGAGTCGAAGGATGATTACTTGTTATTTTGTCTTTATTTTGACTCTTGTTGAGATTCTCTGTTTAAAAGGTGCCAGAACCTTGATTTAAATTGCTTTTTCAAAATTTATATATAAGTATACTTTTGATGTACTGTTCAAAGAATCGAAAGTTACACAAAAAAATAAATAACAGTTTAAAAAAAACACAATAGTTCATTCTAACATTTCTCTTAAGAGTGCCAAGATGGTAGAGGGGTTTCTATTAAATGCAAAGAAGATGATGTAAGTAACGACCTCGAGGCCCCACACAGCCAGATGAGCTTTTAACAACCTAAACCTAAAATACTAGGGAGCAGCCTGGCCATGTACAACCACCATCTCAGGTTGAAGTTGGGTGTAACTATGCTGAGAAGTATGTAAGGTCATCTATCCTCAATGTATCAATAGAGTGCTGCAGGGATGACATATTTTTGTAGGCCAGCTCGGAAGTTAGCATCGCCCTGGTTCCCTCGACAAAAAGCCAATGGGATTTTTCCATAGGATTTTGGATTATTGCAGAAAATAAGCTCTGTGGCAAACAAAGTTTATGATTCTTACACGTTTTGTTCAGCAAGATTATCTTCACAAATGGACACCACTTTTAGGATTTTTGAAGCCTAAATGCAATCACCAGAAGTAAAAAGCTAGCGTTAGGCTATAAACAAACTACACCACGGTCGCATGACTTCAACGTCACCACCACAAAGCTTCCAACTTGTAATTTGAATTTGCGCGCTTACCTCTTCTGCAAAAGCCTTTCGGAAAGTTTGAGTTAGAATAGTTTGCGAGAGCACGAGTATAAACACAACGAGGCTGTAAAGGCGAACAAGTGAGTAGAAGAGTTTCTGTGTTCGGCGTGATGACGTTTAATGTCCCCGACAACCTCTGTAGTCTCATTTAGCCACTTGTTAGCAACCACCTTTTAAGCTTCAAAATTCACATGTGGGGTATTAACTGACATACTTTATGTCATAGAACAAAACGTGAAAATCTCTAAAGCTTGTGTTAACCACATACCTTATTTCAGGCATCTACCCAAAAACCCATTCAAAAACCCCATTGACTTTGGAACCGGAAGTGCAAAAATGCAAACTCATTTCCGGGTTTTAGGACTCATTCCTGCAGCACTCTATAAGGCCGTGGTCACAGCGGGTTTCAATGGGGCGAGACGTATTCGCTTCTGGTAGCAAACTGATCCCATGGGGGTGGAATTTATCTCTCATTCAGGAAATATTGATTGTTTATATCCTTGTTTATACAACTGCACAGCGAAGAAAAAAAAAAACGAGAGAAGAGAGAGAAGGGATGCCGCTTGGCTAATAGTAAGTGCAAGGACAATGTCAGAGGTTAATGACAGACAAAGTGTTTGATAAGAAGCTGTAATTCACAGCTTTGTGGACTGTTTGCCCACTAGCTTCTGCAGTGTATGCTTACAACCCTGCTCACGCTATTTCCTGTTCCGTGTGCTTGTGGCCACAGCATGTGAGTACATTTTGCCAGGCAGAATCTGGTCTGACTGCAGCTTTATCATGATAAAGGTGTAAGTTGTTCCACCTCAACAGGTGCAAGAAGAGAATGAGGGAGATGTCAATCACGCTGTCCTGAGAGGAGGTCTAATCAGGCCAAATAAGTGAAAACACCTGTTGGGGTGGACAGTGGTTGTAGAGTTTTAACACATTTTGTGATGTTGCATAACCTCTACTTGAGATTTCTCAGGAGCTCGGCAATGTTAATGAACTAATTATCAGGTCACAAGTATTTTTTAGCGTTTGGGACAGAAAGCAGAAGAAAAAATTAGTGGCAGGATTCAACAACTTACTGTGTATTCAGACTGCAAGCAACATGTTGACAGTGATGATGTATGGACAGTTAACAAGCTTGTCAGCTGAGTAAAAACTGGCCACAGAATTAGCAGTCCATCAACCAATTGTCTCTCTGTAATGATGTGATTTCACATTCTCATAGATTGCTTGACAAGTGCTAAATGACCAAGAAAGGCATTAAAGCCGCCCAAAGCTTGAGTAGGATCTTAACCCCACTTTTTGACGTCTTTGATGATAAGCTTCATTGCTTAGGTTTTCTGCTAATGACATTTGAGTTCACATCATGTCACTCTTTTTTGAGTGTTTGCTCTGCTTTGCTCCAAAAGAATCACTGCTACTGCTGCTGGAAATGTTTGTTAAAAAAAGAAAAAGAAACCCGATGAAATGTCACAAATTAAAATGTAACTTTTCACCTTATGTTAATTAAGAAGATTTTATTTTATTTTTAAAAAAACGTCAAACTTTTAACATGTCATATGCGAATACTTCCACAGAGGTGTATTCCACTGTCAACAAATAAAGTGCATTTTTATCTTCACATTACTTTGAATTTCATTTGCACTCTGCTGTTGAGTTGAGGAATCTTATTGAATGAGATTGTTTTTGTTTTGGCTTCATGTGGGACGTAATCTAGCTGTTGCAAAAGGTCAGCGCGTAAGTTTCTATATAAATTTTACAAACTTAATAAGTCCGCTCCTCTCTGATTTTAATTAAGTGTTTCAGCATGGGTAATATGGGGAACATGCTCACTATTGAATATCAGCATGTGAGCATGTTAGCTAGGTGATTTAGCTCAAAGCACCACTGTAAGTACAAGTACAGTCTCACACAGCGTGGCTAGAAGATGATCTACTACTCTGTGAGTATTTTCTACTTTCATTATTTCATTATGAGTGATGATTGACTGAAATGCCAAGGTTCTGAGAGATGACCATCCAGGATAGTTTGTATGACTCGCTGCAGCCTGCTGCAGAGCTATTCCACCTGTGAGTAGATGAATTTGAAGGCACATTAAAGGAAGATACTTAGACAAAGAGTGGGCTTAGTGAGAGTACACATTGTAGAAATTAGGTGCTGTGTATGTCTTGCTTAATGGGTAGAAATGGAAAAATACCTGGACCAGATGTCTCACTGTAGGAGTTCATTAGCAGATCCCCTGGACAGAGACATCAGAGGAAACCAGCGCTCTCCTGCAGTTTTTATTGGTCTACATCAAACAGTGTGTGAGTACACCAGGAGCACAATGCAGAGAAATTAATCTTTTTTGATGGATTTGAAAATTACACACCTCAATTTTTATTATTCTTTCTGAAATACAGGTGTTGTTTTTTCTTGTAAGGCATCATGCTGATTGTGTCGAAGAACTATGGCACAGATAGCACTAATGACATTGATTTGAAGTCTTGCAAAAAGAAACAATCTTTAATGATAACAGTCTTCATATTAAAAGAGACAGGGAGATATGTCTTGTATGTATGTATCACCGTGCATGGAGATAATGAACACAATTTCATGCTTGTGTGCTGATTTTAGTGTTTTAAAGAACCAAACATTATCTCTCTTCAGTAACCAGCATGTAACTGATCATCATCGTTTACAAGATAATCATTATTCCTCCTTCCACTTAAAAAACAAATACTTTTTCT
This sequence comes from Macquaria ambigua, assembly GCA_008360985.2. Classification (NCBI taxonomy): domain Eukaryota; kingdom Metazoa; phylum Chordata; class Actinopteri; order Centrarchiformes; family Percichthyidae; genus Macquaria; species Macquaria ambigua. The sequence continues at coordinate 10,171 of VMKM01001471.1, forward strand.
TCATTTTAAACTTGACACCACCTGCTCCCTGACTGTCTCATATCAGTGCTGACAGACGAGGTCATCATGGGTGACTGCATCACCTCATCATACTCAGCCTCAGATGATGTCACAGTCTGAGAGGAGGGTTTTAATCATCATGTAGGACCTGTTCTACTCCTCATCAGTATGGACTAACTCGCATTTTTCGTCACAGATACAGAACTTCAATTTCATGTGCTTATCTTCTGAAAATCGGTATCAGGGGACCTACCTATTTGGTGTCTGGTTATCTTAAATTTGTTTTATTATTATTGTATTATCTCAAGGTCAGCATCACTGAAAAGAACTTAAAAGGAATCGTTTCTTTCCCGAGAGTTATATGATGTCTGTCCATTAAATATGAAGGTGGAGCCACGACACAATTAGATTAGCTTAGTATAAAGAATAGAAACAGGGGGAAACAGCTAGCCTGGTTCTGTCCAAAGGTAAAAAAAAAATCTGCCTACCAGCACCTCTAAAGATCACTTATTATTAGATTATATCTTCTGTGTTTAATCTGTACAAAAACCGAAGCGTAAAAAATTACTAGCTGTTTCCCCCTGTTTTAGTCTTTATGCTAAGCTAAGCTAACTGTCTCCTTGCTACAGCTTCCTATTTAACAGACAGATATGAAAGTGGTACCAGTCTTCTCATTTAACTCTCTGCAAGAAAGTGTATAAGCATATATTTCCTAAAATGTCGAACTATTCCTTTAAACATTAATTTCATTCAGAGTGGAGGTTGTAAACGTATATAATGTGTGCACAATAACATGAGGGATCTGCTACTGTTTTCATCAGTATAAATAGACACAACATGAAGGAGGACTTTGGACTTTATCTGAATCTGTTTCTGTTTCCCAGAGACATTGTGCATCTCTAGCATTCATATCAAAAATGATCTTAGCATCCAACAGCACAAAATGAGCACAATATATCTGTGGGGGTCGACTGGGTTGTTGATCATTACAAATGACCAGGTGCTGAGATTTCTGGCTGTTAAAAAGTCACTTTACAACCTGCAGTGAATTTTGCCTCAGCCAAAACACTAAAAATGACAAAACATTATTATTGTGCATTGTGACATCTTCATCTGACATTTCTGTGTTGAATCTCTGCAGTAATTATTTGTTGTGTTTTTGTTTTATTGTTAAAATGCTAATGTATTAACAGTGAATGTGGCGCCAAAGACCTGTTGATGTTAAAACAGCTGGTCATTTGTTTGGAGAAAAAACATGTTTGTTAGTTTTTTTTTTTTTTTATCAGAAAGCAGCACATAGAAAAGGTCCCCACATGCTACTGGAAGGAAACATCAATATAATCCTCTCAGGGATAATTTCAGGAAGCTTTGCTCTGCAGCTGCTGGTTTATTTTGGTTACATAAAATAAAAATCCAGTAGAGATTTTCTACAGCACACCTAGAGGATTTGTCTTCACCAATAAATACAGAACTCAGATTGTGGAAACTTATTGTGCCTCTGTGAAATTTCAGCCTGAATAGCTGACACTGGAATCTCAGAATGAGGTTTGAATGAACAAATATTCAACAAGCTTTTATTCAACAGGATTATTCTGCCATCTCCTGAACCACTGCTGACCCCAGACCCTCCAATCGAGTGGGAACTTCCATTATCAAACATGAATTAATTTACATTAATATTCACATTAAAGCAATGTGCATCTCACGCGAGGATAGGAACAGGATCATTATAAGGATTAAGGAGGTGGGCTCCTTTATTGCCTGTGTTCCAGTATCCCTAGAGGTCATCAAAGAGCAGAGGAGTTGGGGGAAGGTGCAGATAATTATGCAATAAGAAGGTAATTCTCTTTGTGACACCTTAAAGAGTAACTTCACACTGAACCCACTTTTTTGAGTTGGTGTAATAAAGTGTCATTTACTACCTGTTGACCTTGGTCCCATTTCATAGTGTTAATTGCAACAGAAGTTAGTTTCCTTTTTCCAGAGAAACATACAAATAGTGCAAAGGAATAAATATTGAATATTATATATTGGGTAATATGATATATTACTTTATATACATGAAATGAGTGGTTATGTACAGTATATGCATGCATACATGTCTATATACAGTATAGACATGTATGCAGGATTTATATTTGCCAATGATGGGTATATATGTTAAAGCACAGTGTGTATTTTAAACTGTAAATATATGTGATTCATAATTTGTAGGTAAGTGGATGTTTTAATGTTACAGGGTTATTGAGACTGTTTGACTGATTTAACTGTTCATCAGAGTGATGGCCTGTGGAAAGGAACTGTTCTTGTTTCTGGTTGTTTTGGCTCTGTGGCGCCGACCAGAGGGCAGAAGTTGGAACAGGTTGTGTCCAGGGTGTGATGAGGAAACAAAAAGATGGACGATGCCTCTCCACTTCCTCCCACTGTACAAAAAAGAAGCCTAAATATCCCGGATACGGGCGCTGCCATCTTGCGCTGGTGACGTTATTTGGAGCCAGATTCTGTACAGAAGTGATCCGCGGTGGAGCCACTGTATCGAGGTCCCTGAACCAATTGCGAGCACACCACAATCATATCACAGTTATCAATCATGACATCACACCCCCTTTTTATAGCATCAATTAACTAATTAAAACCAAACTTATCAGACAAATTAACACTTGAACAAACATCAGCATGATAAGAACGACCTAAAATGACAGAAACCATCTTTGGGAAAAATGTATTTGACGTGTACTTTGACTTTTCAGTTTGGCCCATGTCCCATCCGCTAACATGGAGGGGGCGGGGTTTATGACCTATACTGCAGGCAGCCACCAGAGGGCGGTCAAGATGTTTTTGCTTCACTTTTGGGGAGCTGTCATGTCGTCCATCTTTATATACAGTCTATGGGAGAAACGATTAGACAGAGTGAGGGGTGGGAGTGTCAGCGGGGTCGAGGGCGTGTGCAAGCTAAAACGGGGTGTTAAGTTGCTTTTTCAATGATCATAAGAATATTTTCAGTTGCTGGTTTCAAACACCACTCTTTGGTGAGGACATTTTCTAATTACATCAGGTTGAATATTATTTTTACATCAGTCAATTATATTTTACCATCAATCAGTCAGTAGGTCAATCCATATGTCTCGACTTTCCTGCACTTTCAGGCGCATAACCGATATGTCGGAAGTACCCAGAGCTTCACAGCATTTAGCATGAACTATCAGGCAGGATAGTAAGAAACAACAACATAAAACTTAACAAAACAGAAATAACATCAACACAAGAAACATTAGTTAAGAAAATGGACTCTTGAGAGGTTTTCTTTTTTTTTTAATGTCAATTGAATTGGATTATCTACATTATAGTGAAAGGTAAATAAACTATTCCATAATTTAGGGGTAAGGACAGCAAATGCACGGTCTTCCTTCATTTTAAAATTAGTTCTGGGATTACCCATAAATTCTTAGAAATATAAATGTGATGATTTATTTATATAGATGGCTTGATGTTGTACACAAAAGTCCCATTCAGAAAAATACTATGAGATGGATTACAGGTCAAGATTTTGGCATTGGTCACATCCGTGGCTACTACTGAGGTCTGAAGTCCCATATCATTGCTCATATTAATCCCGTCGTGGCCCAGCACCCTTGCTGACTTGATGTGATGATGGATAGCACTTCAGACACGTCACAGTAGGCATGACTGTCTGTGAGGGCCAAGTCTGCAAGTTCACAGTGAGGGGTTTAAGATCCATCAGTCAATGGTGCTGCATTTACTTGGTCACTAATAGAGGTTGATAAAGGTTACCTACTGCTGCTTTAAAGTGTGTGTGAAAGGTTTGTATTGGTAGTAGGTGCCAGCCAGGGTTAGCAGACTCCGTGTACCACAAGAGCTGGGATCAGATTAGCAACAGTTTCAGCAAGTCAGTGGTCAAAGGTGGCTTAAAAACTGTGCAGAAAAACAGATCACTTATTAAACTGACAATTCTGCAGACATTTCTTGTGTAAGACAAAATAAAGAGAACACAAAGGGTTGTTCCTAGGCCATGGCTGACGACCTCACAGTGTCACTTCTTCCAGGAGAAATAAGACCGCAAGAAATTTTGTTTGCATTGCAACGAGGAAGAAAAATACCAGACGATGGATGATAAAAAATGACTGCTATGATCCCAGTTCCTGCTGTTTCAGGCTGATAAGAAGACAGGGGGTATAGAAAAAAAGACATGACTACATGCATCCATCATAACGTCTCAACAGTGCAAGCTGGTGGTTGTGATTGACAGGAGTGTGTGTTCATGGAACTTATTGATAAAAGTGGTGCAAAAATTGAGTGCTGCATATCTGAAATCACTGCAAATTGAGTGCTGTTATTAGAAATTTCTGTGCAAATCAGCTCATCTTTGACACACCATGGTAGTGCCAAAATGATTAATGATAATTAATTGACAACAGTTTTCTTAATTGATTAATCAATCACATGTTCAGATAACTTGATAATGTGAATAATTGTTAGTTGCAGCCTTAAACAATGACCATCCATAGCGATAAGCACAACACCGGAAATAGGCTATTTCTATGATTTACTGTTCTCACATAATAATAATAATAATATTAAAAAATGCAATGCAATCTCAATGTATTGATCAGACAGACTGTACTGCAAGTCCAAGTCAGTATTGCAACAAATTTTGTCCCAATAACACAGAGCGGGTAAAATAATTGCAGCAGTCCAGTAAGGTCTTTGTGTGTTTGTATGTTTGTGAGCATTTGTTGTTCAAAAAATTCAATGGATGTTCTACCTCACTTGATACAAAATTAGGGGACTTCCGAGTGATGCGCGACAGCGATGCAGCACTTATACAAGCCTGTCTCCCACAATTCCTACCTATCATATTCCTTCCAACCTAGAAAACTTTTTTCGAAAAGAAAAGAATGGGACAAAAGGGGAGGTGAACGCCTATTTGACTTGAGGAGCACAACACTGCTACTCAATAATCTATGACTGTATTTTCCTTTTAATACATGAAAAGTTGGGAAATTATCTATGTGAAAATCACAGGGGCATTCTGTATAGTTAACTCTGAAAGCTGCATTTGGCATTTTTTTGCCAATAAAGAGCAGAAAATACTCCCAACAAGCAGCAGTGACGAGCTTTATCAGCTTATTGAGACTGTCCTCCCAAAAAGAACATGAAGAAAGAAAGAACCATGATCTTTCCCTGAACCTAACCAAGTTGTTTTGTACGTTATGTGTGTCCTTCTAGAGGGCATGGACAAGCAACATATTTTGTCATTCAATGTGGGGAGCTTATCAAAGTTCATGACTAGACTTGGCTAACCGCAATTACTACGAAGCCTGGAAGGTGATGGGGATGTGTGTGCTTTACTAAAGCGCGTGTGCTGTATAAAGAAATTACGTCCATGTCCACCAAATCCTGAGAAAACTTTCTGTTGACTCTTGATGTTTGACCTTCTTCACTTATCCTCTACTTTACTTTCTTGGTCAGTTGTCATTTCTTGGTGGGTCGTAAGCATGCATTTGGTTTATGTATTATTGTGCACAAGGGGAAGCCAGCTAGAGCTTTTATGGTTGGATTGATGGTTAGTGAGAGCTGAAGTGACTCAAGCAGACATACCGACGGACCAGAATAATAAGCAGAAAGTGGTTGATAGCTGGTAGAGCGACAGAGTGGGCTGTTGATTCTCATTGGGATCAGCATTATCACTGGCGAAGCAGACACCTCTGTAACCCCTCCATGTGTGGCATTTGTCCTACTGTAGTAGAGAACAGGCAAGCCCACCCAGTGTCTCTCTCACTCTGATATCCTGTGAGATTTCAAGAAAAGGTCAGATTGCATTTGCTTCAGCGTTCCTGCTACCCACGACTGAGCACTCATGTTGATTGGTAGATATCGCTATCACTTCAGACAGGACCTGTTGAGGATCTGAACAAGATAGGCAGACTGTAGCATAAATATAAAAGTGATGTTTGTAAGGGCAAAATTTATCTTTTCCTTTATTACTAGATATGTTTAGTGTAATTACATTTCTCTCTTTATGTCCCATATATATGTCAATCAGTCTTAATTCTGTACACTCAGATAATTTCTGTTTTAGGTCATCTCTGTTTTAGGTACATTGGTATCTTGGTTGGTTACAGCGGGAGGACAGATTGTTTGTAATCAGGGGAAAAGACAGCTGCAGTCTGGGGAACAGTTTGCCCTGGGTTTCCAGCCTTGGGCAGGAAAACTTAGCTGGAGACAGACTATCTTCAAGATTCAAGATTCAAGATTCAATCTTTGTTAGAGGTGATTCTGTACTCTGATACAGTATGTCTGTCTGTGGATTGTGAGGTTATAAGTATGTGACAGCATCTTTCCTTCTTGGTCAGACGCTTCATATGCATTTTGGTGTATGATCTCTTTCCTTCAGCTGAATTGGATTGACTCTGTGTGCTCCTTCCATTTACTTTTTATTCTTTTTACCATTTCATCTGATTGTTTCATTCTTTTCTTAATTAAATATACAAAAGACAACGGCTTGTTGAATCTTCATTTTATTTGCTCACTTCTCCAAAGGAAATACACAATTTCCACCACAATGTTCACAGGATATGTCAAAAGAGAAGGAAAAGAAAGAACAGTGGAGAAAAAATGAACACAACACAATGTTGACCAGTGTTTCTGGTCCGTACAATGCAAGTCTCCTATTTCCACTAGCCAAACCTGTTCCATTACTAACCATGCGATTGCAACTGTGGTGACAGCAGCTCTGAAATAAGCTCACGATAGCCAATCGCTGTTGCTTAAATATGCTAATAAGTTTATTTTATCTTAAACTAACTAATCTTATCTTTAGCTTTTTATATGCTTGCTGTAAGTGTTACTTTATAGATGACCAAATTGGACTATTGAATAGTCCATGTGACTTAATGGCATATAAATCAAAAATCCAAGATACAGACATTGTATCTCATGTATTGTATTTCCTGTATTTTTCTTAATCTGGAGCAAAAAAAAAAAAAACAGTTAAAAGAGGATATGATTCCATCAAACAGCACCATACATCATTTTATTGGTGTTAATTGTCATCTTCTGAGTGCTAACAGAAAGACCTGAGAACAGCCCCCAGATTAAACTTAATTTGCGCTACTCAAGTGGGTAGTATAGGCACTCTTTGAATTTATAGAAAGTCATCATATTAAAATATTGCTTAATAATGCTTGAGTTGTTACCAGTCCACTATTCTCTCCTCTCTGAGAGTATTGACAGCCACCATATGATACACTGACACCGTTTTCTTTCACTTGGCAGAGACTGTCAAGTGAGTCCCTCCTGAAATACCAATTATATGTGCAATTTGACAATACTACACCCTGCCTGGTTGCATCTGGTCACTGTCTCTCTTTCTGTCTCCCTCTTGGATGGTTATACTGACAGCCACTATATGACACTCTTGACAACTTTTAAATTTTTGTTGCACTCAAGTTACCTGAGGACATGTATGTTGGAATGCTCAAATCACAGGGGATGTGTGAGATAACATTGTTGTCCAGAGTCGGAAATCTTGCCTGTCACTTTTCTCTCCTCTCTACCTGTCCCTCTATCCCTATATGATAGCCTTATTGACAACCACTAAGTGTCATTTTTTTACCTTGTTTTTGTACTTATCTCATGGGTTATTGCTATTGGCATGCTGTCAAAACTTTATAGGAGCTTTAGATGTTGAATGCTAATAAAATAATTATTCTTTCTTTGTTAAAATTAAATTAAATTTGACAAGCTGGGGCAGTAGCAGATGTTAATTTAGCTTAGAATATGGACACAAAACCTGAACTTTTTAAGAAAGACCAATGAAGGAAACCCTCTATGAGAAAAATCACATTTACATTAGCTAGTTAAATAGAGGCTAGCTAGGAGTGAGGGCATGAAGACTAACTGGATGTTTTGGCAAATGTATGTCTAGCTAACTTCCCCACCTCCGATAAAGAGCAGCACCCAGCCGCTTCCCCGAGCTCTTCTATGGGAACCATCTGGGACTGTCTTAACACAGTGGAAGAGACAGTCCCAAACAGGGCTACAGGTTGGCCAACCACACACTGTTCTTTGTGAAAAAAAACTGATGCATAAATCTAGAGCATTTTGTATAATTTGACACAGAAGTGCACGTAAAACATACTCATTCATCTCTACCTAAGGGGTCAAGAGCAAAGTGTGTGAGTTAACCCATTGTGGAAATGAATGAATCCAAACACATTTAATTCATTAGGGCTCAGGTTATGGCCTTAAGAAATTACATAGTAAAATGTCAATGTTTAGAGTTGCAACGCATGGGGCAAGTGAATATATATATATATATATATATATAAAGAGGAGAAAGAGAATCTCTCTGTGAGTCTGCAGTATTTTCTGTGTTCAATTTGACCGTCCACTCTACAGCCAGTGTCTGCTAATTTGAGGAAGGAGGTTTGGCTGAGCAAAACACAGATGAATGGTTTTTCAGGGAGCACATCCTTATGTAATAACAGTCTTTATAGATTATACACAGCGCTCTCTAAATGCTGTAACCTGAATTTATAATAATATAGTTGAATCAATTTAGAAAAGATTTGCCACTGAAATAAAATGTGAGAAGGTTGTACATTATATGAGCATATGCTACACCAATCTCAAAACGAGAACTTAAAGTTAACTGTAAAGAATATGCTCAAGTAACTTATCCATATGTTGTGGGTATTTTCTTTGATTAAAGGTTTACGGATCCCGGTTATTTCTCTGCTGCCAAAACCTTCTAAGTCTCATTTAAAACCAGTGCAGCAGGTGTACTGTATGTATGGTATCAAATAACTTATAAAATAATGCAAACCAACACAACGGCACCATATACTACAGCCTCAAAACTCCACCATGGAGTTGAAACCAGCTAGTCATAATACTGAAGCCAAAATCAAAATCTTAGTATAACAACTGAATGAAATAATGACAAAAAAAAAGTTCTGTGTCTGTTAAAGTGAGCTACATTAAAAAGTGTCTGTTCAAAAAAGAAAGTTAACCTTGTTGACCTTTCAGATGCTGGAGATAATCTCAGGCGCCTGTAAATCTTCTCACTGAGGGCTCACACACACACACACACACACACACACACACACACACACACACACACACACACACACTAATCTTAAGGTCACATCTTTTGCTAACTGTATTATCAGTATCAATGCACATCACAAATGTCACAGAGGTTTTGAACGTTACATTGGCCTCCCTTGTTGTGTTGCTTTTGTCTGGACTGTGCACCTGTACTGAAATATTTGCTCTTGAGACTTGATAAAAACAACACCTTTGTTCTTAAAAGTGCCTTTGAAAGATTATGGATTCAGGGAAACACATGGCTACCCTTGGTGTGACTCCATATAATCAGCAACTATACATAAAGTGAAATATCTCAAATGGTTCTGTCAGCTATGTACTGTGTACCGATAACATTGTTGTGCTGTGCATCGGCTTTGGTTATTGTGATAAAAATTCGTTTGAACATCAATTACACTTTTCTAAATGGAAAATGTCTCTGAAATATTTTGACTAACAGCCGCTGTGAGTATACAACACCATGAATCAGCTTCTCAGGGGGTTTTAGGCTTTATTTACTACCCAGCGGTTGCACTGTGTATTGTGTTATCCATGCTGTTTTCTTTCACACACAGCTTCTGTTTGATTTTGGTGTTGTTAACACCCACATTTGTGTCAAACAATTAATGTTTAGCACTTCTAATAAGAGTACTGCGGGACAACTGCAGGGATGGACACATACACAGACGATGAGGAAGAGTTCAACCATTTATTCATTTTCATTTCATCACTCGGGTTCACAGGTGAGGATAACATTAATGATTAACTGTCTTCTTTTAGCAGGTTCTGTTGTTATTGTCTCATCAGCCTTTCAACCTCTCTTGACAAAGCGGTGGACAAATCGTGGGAGGTTTAACAGGATCAGAAGCTACTTTTGTCATGAGAGGCCACCTTTAATCTCTCTCCATTTTCCAAACAAAGGCTGACATCATCCCTGCTTGCAGCACACATTTTTGTGAGTCAAACATGAAACATGCAGTATTGCATTTTAGGCACGGAAATGCCTTTTAGAATGTTAAAACAGAGCAGTGGCACGGTGGCTCACTGATCAGCACATTTATCTTTTTTTTAACCTTTCCATGTGGGAAACTAACAATCATGATTTTCTCCTCCTAAAATCACGAATAGCTCCACTTAAAGTTAGTATTTTGTCCCTTCCTCAGAGCACTCCTCTGTCTTCTCCCGCTTGCAGCAGTTGTTGCGAGGCCCACATTTGCATGTTAATATTATATATAGATAATCAATGAATAGGTTATCAAATATAAAACTGAATACAGAAAAATAACACCGGTATACTAATTTGAAAGAAAAGTAATGTGATTATTCTCATGTCTGTGTGTAGCTCAGTGAACAACAGTTTAACATCTGCCTTTTGTACAGAGTGAATCCAGCAAGTGGTGCTGCTTGCCTGGCGACCTCACTGCGATGACAAGACTCCAGGAAGTCACTGCGTCCGGTTGTTGTTTGCCAAGAAAAGGTTATAGCACGTAGATTTGGTACGGGCCAAATACACATTAAATACACAAAATCCAGTGTTTCTGTCACATGATTCAGTCACGGCGGGCTGCCCACTCAATTCGTAGTGCCACTGCAATCCCTGATCCATAATATTGTCTTATTTATCCCAAAAGCTATTATACACATTTTCAGTTTGGGAAAAATAGTGCAATGGCATTGTATCATTACTCCTTATTGGCAGATACCCTGAGTTTAGGTTTTGGAAACGTGATCTGGTGGGAAAAAGTTCCCTAAGGCTTAACTAATTTCCTTCTGACTGTAGATCCATATTTAATACACAGACATGGGAGTCAAACATTAATCACTCCAAGGCCGGTGTGCTGCGCATTCACGTATCAGGAAGTATCTTTTAGATATTCGTAGTATAGTAGTAAAATACACTGTGGTTCCAGAGCACTTTGGCTTTTACAGCTGATGAAGTTTTTAAAGTCAAAATATTTTCTTTTACTCCAGTCACACCTCCTGAGCACCTAAAGCACATTTCTTACATCATCATATTCCCCAGATCTGGGTCAAGCCAGGTTGTGTAAAATCACCAAGAAAAGGACATTTGGATCTCCTGCAGCGGTCTTTACTCTCTTCAGCTTAACCATCGTTTTTAAACCCTCTTTCTCCACATGAAGGCAAGAAAAATTCAAGGGATTTACAAAAAAATTATAAAACTTCAACCTGGAATTGCCATCTTATCACAGTGGAGATGGTTTCTGTGCCCTCATGACCCTGAGATCTGTTGTGTGAGGAGCATTAAGCTCTTGGTCCACAGTGAGGGCCCAGACAGAGCAATTTATTAGCTCTTATGTGAGGAGGGGCCAAAGGTAAAGAGAGTTACCCATATTGAGGAGAATGGGGGCCCCTCCTGGACCCAGGCTGGGACAAAGGAACTCGCAGGCAGGTGTCTGGTGGCTAGGCGATCCACAGAGCTCAACCGGGGCTAATTCCTTGTAGGCTCACTACCTTAAAAAAGACAAATAAAGGTGTTTTCCAAGTTTTCTTGGCATGGATTTGACCACTGGAGTGGTGCAGTCTGTCTTTATTCTTTCTTATCTAGACACAAAGGACATTAGCTGTAATTAACTTGCAGCAGAAAATGACCATGTGTGTGAAGCCTCACTGTATTTTTTCCATTTTTTTTTTTTTGCTGATTCTGATTCTGGAAAAGCGTGGATTTTTCACCTAACTTGAAACATTTATAACTGAGCTATTGACTTCCATTGAGATGTGGCTGAAAACTCAGAAGAAACAACAAGTGGACCTTGTGATAAGATTTGTTTTTCTAACTGTCCTCAAGAGTTAAGCTAAAGATTTTTAGCTTGTTCAGATGCTTCCATCAGGTTCTGCCATTGTTTTTGGAGCATCTAAAATTTGCTGCGCCTTCAGTCTTAAAAGACCTAACGGGTGCAGTGCGAGGCCCATTGGAAGCAGATCAAGGTGAGTGCCTACAGAAATTGCTAAAGTGATTTAATATTGGCTTGCCAGGGGAATAACTCCCTCAGAAAGAGATGGAAGACATGGGGAGTAGGACATCTGGACTACTCTGTTTAGTCTGATGCAACTAGTGTTCCCAGATGGAAGTGGATAGATGGATTTATAAAGCACCTTGTCCTCTCACAAAAATGTAAATCTTGCTGTACTTTCATCGCAGTCATACGTTATATCCCATTTCCCACCTAAAGCTGTGTGTTACATCAATATTTATTGTGTATGAAATCTTCTCTTTTACACTGGAACAACCTCAATTGAAGAAGACAAACTATACCCATCAGTTTTTATTTAGACGTGCAATTATGAAGAGATATGCACATCTTGAAATGTATAAGAATTTAACGTGTTTGTGTTATAGGGCTGTTATTGCATCAGTGCTACATGTATTATTGATATGGACTTCAACACACCCCTACTCACTGTGGAGATACAGTATCATGTAATGATAATGTTGCTTTTGACGATTATGAAAAACATACACAATACACTTTATTACCCAAGCCCTGATGTTTAGCTTTACTTTTGATTGAGACTCAAACACTGAAAGCATGCTTTCACTGAAAGCCTTACTCACACACACTCATCAAAAATCAAGCTTTCTCTCTATAATTTAAAGTATCCGTGGGTGTCCGAGAGCCACTTACATTTTTACTTAGGGAAGGGATTTACCTCATATGAAACACCATCATTCTTTAAGCATCATCAAAGTTTGATGATGTGCTCCAGAGATGCCATCAACTGAAGCCAAAACACTGTCTGACGTAAAGCCATGCAATAATGATACAGAATGGAATTTCCTTTTGATTTTAACAGGAACTAATTGCTGAGATCTGAACTGAGGATAGGGGCTAGCTAGTCATGGCTGGATGTATTAAATTGCCATTGGTTGTGCTGCAGAGCATTGCCTTCATTAATCACAGCTTCTCTTCAAATCAGCTGTTTCTCATCCTGAGGGTTATTTTAAATTAGATGTACAAAGCTTATGCTTGGTAATTAGAGAGTTACTCTACCAGACACTTCTGCTAATGTCCTTCATTTATAAAAACATGAAGATCAAAATGATAAAAACAGACATCCAAAATCATATACACATATGGGAGTTAACACAAACAGTTAATAATCACTGCATCCTTTCAGCTCTTTGTACATTGATGTGTCAACACATTCTTTTAGTTAATGACTGTCTTTTTTCCCTTCTCAGGAGAAAGAGACAAATATAGCAGTAGCACATATTTATTTCAAACAGCCTACGGCTAAATACACATTAGCAGCATTACAGACTCCACAATGATGGGATAAGGTTAATGGGACAGGGCCTGTGGGAATATCTCACACGGTTGATGCCCATATCCTTGGCAGCACACACATAAGCTAGCTTAAAAAGATTCCTCTTTGAATCTATAGGGTATTTTGGTAACACTTTAGTTGTCAGTGGTGTTATTAGAGCTGAATTACAAAAGCATAACAACTGCACGGCTCTTACTATTCTCTTGAGGACTTCCCTGCAGTGGTGGAGAGTAGTCAGAAATGAGATCACCTTGTTACCACTGTAATTAAAGACAGAACAGTTTTCCCACTCTATTCAAGCAATCCTTTTTTTCTGAGACCCTTTCAACAGCCGGGAGCTGTAATGACAGACAGAAATCACAAGTGAGACTAATAACTCTTCTCTCTGTGTAAGTTGGTTGGTCTAGATAATTAGACATTATGGCCAATTATCAGTGGGTGTTGCAGAATCCCAGGCACATCCCTGTATGTGCGCACACACAAAATCACACCTGCAGATGTAAAACTTATGAAAATGAAAACTTCTCAAAAGGTGTCCTATTTTCTATCTTTACTTTTTTGTAACTTTTTCTTTTTATCTGAGCACCAGTAACTGAACAAATATTCAATAATTATATAGCTTTTGGATTTAAAAGCAGGCTTAACCAAGTGTTAGCGATTAGCATTAGCATTAGCAATTAGCATACAGATTTGGCAGGCTAATAAAGTGTAAATGGTTAGCATTAATGGTAATCTGGAGTCAGAAAAGCCTGCTAAAATGTTTGTTGATTGTAGAGCAACTCCAGCTGTTTCTTTGGTGTTATTTTGCAGCTTTTATTTTTTTTATTATTATATGTATTTGGTGTTTAAATGGTAAAGAACATTGCTACAAGACAGGTCATTAACTAGCAGGGTTACACCTGTCAGCCTGTTGAGAGTTAGCCAAGCAGGCTGGAAAACTAGGCTTCTTGTATTACCCAGCCAACAGAGATAAGCAGGTAACAGCTGCTAGTTATACTACCTATGCCAACAAACAATTGCAGTTATATTTGTAATATGAGGTTTTCAGTCTGTAAAATAGACAATGAGAGAAATGTATGAAGAGTTTTACTCCTACAGGTGTGAAAATATGTTTAATGTTACATGTTTAACGTGACTTTTGTACAGAAAATGTTATCGAGTTTAGGTGCAGTGTATGCATTTACGTAAATGTTTCCTGTTATTGTGTACTCAGTGTTTAAAGTGAAGTATATAAGTTTATAGGAGAATGTTCATGTTAGAGTGATAGCAAAGAGGATGAACGTTAAGTTAATGCCATACAATGACATGAACAGTTTTGCTGACAATTGACATAAATATGTTCTGAACAGGTAACCCCTGTTATTATATGTGTTGTACGGACATGGACCCAGTGTTTTATTATAAATCTGTACCATAAGATATGGATAATACTAATAAAGAGAATTAGAAAAGAACTCAGAAAAATAATGAACAAACAGTTAAATACATTTGTCTTTGTGTACTGCATTCATGTGCTGGTGTGGAGCTGTGGACATGCAAAACTGAATTTGGAACAGCACTGGATTCACAAAGAATGCTGTCAGAAACCCAGACCCGGAAAACAACGAGAAAACATGGTCATTGTCAAAAAGTGTTAATGTAATGGGAATTTGGTAGGCTCTTTAATTTATCCCATAAACACATAATCACATATAGCACACATTCTCTTGAATTTCACTTCAGAGGAACAGAGGAATAGCACATCTGGACCACTCTCTTTAGTGTGATGCCACTGCAACCTGGAGCCAGATAAGCGACCGAAAATGGATGAATGGAAAGATGGATGGACGGACTTATAAATCACCTTATTCTCTCACAAAAATGCATTCGCCTCATCCAGCTATCACCAGTGGCACTTGTTCTTACTGTCCAATTTCTTTGAATTCACACATCTCATCCCATTTTCCATCAAAAGCCATATTCCCTGCCTTTTCTCTATGTCCACTTTAAGGGAATGTGCATAAAATCCATCATCATATTACAAAATGCCCGGAGACTGCACATTCACCCAGGGCATTCCTTTTGCCGCCTTTCAGGGAAAATATAGGCACTAATCCCAGAGACAAAAAAGATTCACTGCCATCCACAGCTCAGCTAGGCATTGGAAGGACATTTAGGCCTCTCAAAAGAGCAGAAAAGTAGAGAAACCCGCTACCTTCAAATAGTAGACCTAAAATAAGTCCCTGTAGTCATTACAGCTCCCTGCATTCTTCACATTGTGGTCTTTAGTGAGAAAGGGCAAGATGAAAAGGAAGACTCGGAGGAGAATATGTCATTGGGGGCAATCAAATTCAAACAACGGGCCCTGAAAAATCATTCAGCTCAAATAAAAGGGAAGAGTTTGAGCGAGATGCCTTACATTATATACAGTAGTTTAAAGTTTTGTACAGTTACTTTGCTTTATTATGCTGATTCATTGTCTCATTTGGAGTGTTGCCAATGTGTGTTTTTTATAATCATTAGAACAGACAATGAATAACAGTGTGATTGAATGAAGACACATACAGTAATTTAATTTTGTTTTTCTTTGCATAAATCAATCAACAAAACACACACACACCAACATCAACACGCACACACACACACACACACACACATTCAACACACACTTCCACAGTCTTTCACAAACACACACATTAAGTGTATATATGTTATCTGCTATTTTCTTGATTTTATAAATTGTACCTTTTCTTATACCTTAATTGTACCTTAATCTCATTAATACTTGATACTTGGCAATATTGTCTTGTTACATTCATGCCAATAAATCATATTAAATTCAATTACAGTACACTCACTTGTCATATTAGCTACACCTAGCTAATGCAGTGTCATGGCCCGGTCACACCAGCATTTAAAATGGCAAAATTAAATAATTCCAATGGAATTGCTGCAAGTGCATCAGTGGATTCCATGACTGGGTTAAAGTAAGTCCAGTAGATTTTTCAACTTTGGTGAACTTTGAGACCCAATATGTGCCGTTGACAAATAGCAAGCCGTCTTGACAGTGCTGACCTTTGAGGGAACATAGAGCCGCAGAGTCCAAAATGGAGAAAGTTATTGTAGTCTATTGCACCATCCACTTTCATTTAACCTCATCTGTCTGAGGAAAAAAACTGCTCAACAAAAGAGGAATGGTTTGCATTTATGAGACCAGAGCCGATGGTACAAACATGTCTTGAATAAACTGTGTGAAGTGTCTCATTAGGGACTGAGCTAACAAGCTAACTCACAGTTAGCAATCTTTTTTCCCCTTTCAGGATGATGCACAATCCTGACAACAAAATGGTTGGGGACTGACTAGTGCTGTTTCTGACTGGCGAGTGTGTTAGCAGGTAGGTCGCCAGCTACAATAGTTTGTCAGCTATTCCTGCGAGTAGTCCCTACGTCAACAATGTTCAAGAGCCACATATTTAGTGGAGATGCTGCAAATGTATTTCGCTGTGCCACTTTCTGGTGTGACTAGGCCTTAATGCAACATCCCTGCAATAAATCCTACCATCATGAAGGTTAGTGTTTAGTTTTGATCTGTCTCAGAGGTGTTGATTCAACTATATGGTATTTTTGAGGCTGCGTTCTACTATTTAGTCTAGCCTCACTGATGTAAATTAAATGCCAGACCACGGAGTTTCTCCAGTTTTCTAAAAGAAAATAATTTATAATGCTTAATGCTCACACAGTCCGAATGTCTACCAGCTAAGAAGAAGCTGAGGCAGAAATTCTGAACTGCATTGCACTCAAGCTGCCTTGGACTACTTGCTGTGTTTCTCGATTCAGGACAAATCTATACATACATACTGTTCTCATCTCATTATAGATCTGGCTGTGTAACTTGTTTGGCAGCGCACAGATAGTGTAGCAGTAGCACTGCATTCAATCTGACAGAGCCTCCTGTTGTGAAATAACATCAAAATGGAAAATTCTACAGTTTTCTCCAAAACAGCATGTGTTTACAGTGGTGTATGTAAACATTAACTTGACACTTTATCAGATCTGTATGTAACTGTCCAACAATGAGATGTTGCAGTGCAAAGACTGACATATTTTCCTTATATTTTTATAAATTCCCCGCTGCATTCCTTTGGACAATTTCTCTCTGCCCAGCTAAGGTTATTATGTAATTAGTCCGTAATCCAGTTTTTCTCTTGATGAGTTTATGACTTATGGTTGGAGTTGTGTCAATCATTGACTCTGCTGGGAGAGCACTAGGATCAGTTAAAAACAAACTGAAATGATGTAATGATCTTGGCTATTCTACTGCTGCAGGGATTTGGGGCTTAAAAGAATAAACATTTGTGGACACTATACCGAATAGAGCTACACGATGTTTTCTAGGGGTTCACAGACTTGCTCCTATTCCAGCAATTCAGGGAGACATGAGCTGGATACCAGAAATGATGCGACTGATGAGAGGATAGAATAAATGTGAAGGTATTTATGTGGAGTAAATCACACAGTTCTCAATGGGCAGAAGAGCTTTACAACATTTTTGAGGTGATGGATATGCTGTATATCTACAGGAATAATTTGTGTTGTAATGTTAACTTTATTAAAAGTAAGCTTTTATTGAAGTTTGAAGGGAAATTGTTTGAAAATGAAGGACATATGTGCATATCAAACAAAAGTGTGCCTCTGAATCATGTGTTATATCTCGTTTATCTAGAAGCCAAAGATCTTTAGTTGCACAGTTCAGAGCTGGTATTCTTCCTTTGGCTGAGGTCGGTCGATTCAAAAATATTCAGGACGAAAACCAATTGTGTGATTTGGGTGAAGTGGACAGTGACTGCCATTTTCTTTTGTACTGGACAAATTATGATGATTTAAGAGAGTTAATTTTCCATGAAATGGCTTGACAAAACCCTGAAATATTCTGGTGTGCAAACATTAGAATGGCTGTTTAATTTTAACGTGTTTAAGTTTGCTAACTTTGTCTCAAAAGCCAAGAAAAGAAGGCAAGATGGATTATTTAATTAGTATTTATTCTCTAGTACAATATAGTATATGTTTTTGTCAGTGATTTGTAAATTTTGTAGACAATGATGGTATGAAGATTCAATTGTGAAACATGCTTAAGTTCTCTATTTTTGGACTTGTACTCTGGTCCTGGCTTGTATGAATTTATGGTGTCTTGTAAGCCCATGCTGGCTGGGCATAGTTATACTGTATGCATGACACAATAATAAAAATGTACTTCATTCATTCCCCTTTTATCGCAATTTGGTGGTTATTAGTTTAAAATTTTACCTTCTGCCTACTGAGATTCTGAGAGTGTCATTTGACTATTAGTATTTGGCTTTTGACTATTCCTTCTGTCAGTGTGATTGACAGTAAGCAGAGCACAACATACAGTAATGTGGCGGTGGATATTAAAGCACTCAACTGGGCCAAAATGAAACGCCAAGAGAAGAGAAACTTTGAAAAAACTAGACTTAGGCTTTATGCTTGTTGTGATGCATTATATAAGCTCTGGCAATATTTAAGTCTGGCAGCAGGAAGCTTCTTATGAGTATAAGAGAACAGGCCCTGATATATCTGCTCAGTACAGACAGTGTGCAAACACAGCAGGGAATAGCATGGTGGAGAGGAGCAACCTGGATAACTAACACAAATTTCCAGTATTTTAAGTTCAAGTTTAAGCTCAAATTCAATTGTAATTCCAATGATAAAAGAATACGGCTGAAATTAAATATTGTTTCTGACAAACACATTTAAAAAACATCAGACAAAACAAAAGCATTAAGACAAAAACATAAAACAACTCAAGTGTATGGGTACATAAAAACCTATGTTCAAATAAAGTCATATAGGAAGGTAAAAAAGATACAAGATGGATACAGTATATGCATATAAACATACTTCAAGATATACAGTGTGTACAAAACATACATATGTACTTGAAAGTATTTTCTTAAGCTTACTGTACGATTATTGTTTCCTTATTCAAACATGATCATACATAAATGTACACTTAAACCCTTTAAAGTGTGACAGCTAATATGTTATTACAGATGCTGGTGAGACAAGAATTAGAAAAGGAGGCAGCTTACTGGAACGAAGACGTGTGTGTCAGTTATGTCAGCACTCCAGGACACCCTGTATACTACTGAATATCACTGCTCACATCTTCAACACCATAAACATTGATGAGACTACGCTAAAAATCATTTCACAGTTTGCAGTTTCCATCAAACCCTCTCTGCAATTTGCCCCGAGTCATGTACATCTCCATCCAGATAATGTGTTAATCTTCTCTACAGTGAAGACAGAGTCTCTGGAGATCACTTGTCCATTTCATGGGTAGTTTCACACGGAAACTGAAAGGGAAGCACAGTAACTTAATTATTCTCTACACTTCAAGTTAGATATCATGACTCTGTACATGTAGTAAAGCATATTGTCAAATCAATGAGTAGTTTCTCAGGGTGTATTATAGATATAAAGTGATTAGATATGAGCATCTTAATAAAACCAAATTTAACTGCTAATAAAAGAAAACTGTGTATACAGGCAAGAACGCAGAGGTTAAAGTTGATTGTCACTCAAGTCTGGTTATGGCTGAAAATAAGAAGTGGGGATATGAGACATAAACTATCCCTGTGTCTTTGCAAAGCAGGACTGAACGGCTGACTGTTTCAAGTCTTTATAACTCTATTGAAAATTTGTGAATGTTGACTTTTGCACGTACGTAATGATAGCTACTGTTCATTATTACAGTTAAAACTGACTATCCCTGTTGCCATGAGTAAATCAATAACCAAAACGATTCTGTCCACACGAAATTTTCAATCCATATGGTGAATTATAACCTACCACAAATAAATAGAGGAATTAAAAATTACAATCTCAAACGCTTGTAGTCACTTCAGATTCTTCAGCCACTACAGTCAAAACTTTAACCACATTACAAAAATGTCACACCACTCCTGAAATTGGTACTCAATGTTGGCATTAATTGTAAATCCAAGGGTTGCTGTCTTATTTGACGGGGTTATGATGTTTGCACATGTTGACCTGAAACTATTCAAGAAAGTATAAATTAAAAGGTAGTGGGCCAAGTATTGAGCCTTGGGGAACACCACATGTAATGGTGGCTGGTCATGCAGAGTGAGAAAGAATTCCCCGAAGATCCCAGAAGAAGATATAAGGCATCCTGATCTAGTTTAATACTTTTTGGTATTCAAGGAGGATGTAATGGTCAGAAGTGTCACTTGAAGTGCTTCAGTTTAGTAAAAACAGAAAGCAGCAACAACATGAATTCATTCTCTTTACACATTTGCCTTGTTAGCTTATTATAGCAGCCATTATGATGATTAGGGTTATCTCTTTCACCTGTTTAAGAGGATGGCTATTTTTCAATCTCAGTCACATCACACTACTTTTTTGTAGCACTCCAGTAAGGATAACATATTTCAGGTAGAAAGGTGCTTCAGAGTTGAGACCACAGAGTTATAGCAACCAAAAACCTTGGAAATCAAGAGTGTGACTATTTTTAGGGTTGTTTTCAGCAACATGCTTAAATACATATGTTTAAGAGATTTCTGAAATTAAATGCTTTTGAGTCAGCTGTTTTCTCAACATGCAGGTTAAACATGTAGAATAATCAAACAATAATGGCTGTTCTTCACCCTGTATATTCATTCATCTTAGCCAAGTTTCTGTTGAACAGTCCAGTTTACTATCACGTACACTAACAGGCATTATTGATAAATGTTTTATTGGCGGTCGAAAAGTCAAATGACGAATACACTAATTACACAGATTTATATTCAGCAGAAATGTAAGAAAAAATATAGCCACATTTTACAAACTGGTGCATACACTTTTGTCCAATTACAGCACCTAGTTACTTCATGCCACTTGAGACACTCAAAATTGAAGAACCCACAAAAAACTTAATTTATTTAAGGGAACTGACTACATAACCTATCTCACTGGATCCTGTATGGTCACCAGATTCCTTTGGTTAAGTATCGCCAACTTAGCTTAACCAAACAGAAATTGCATCAGTACCTTTACTATCCCAATGGGTTGTGCAGCATACACAGGTTCAAGAATGAAGCTCTTCATACAAAAGATATTTACTATCACCATCCTGCTCCTGTTGAGATTTATTTAAGAGGATTAACCCTTTAGTGGTTTATGGGGTTTTTAGAAAATTGAAAAACTGGCAAATGTACATAAATCAGTTGATGTAATTTGATGAAAAAAATATTTTTAAGATATATGAAAACACCAAAGTGTACCTAAGAGATATGGGATATAAAGAAGGGTTGAACAGAGGAATAGGTGTAAATGAGGGTGCAAAGCAGAGAGTAAGTCAGTTGTTAGCAGTGGAGACTGCATGTCTCAAGGCTTGTGTATTCTCCGCTTTGGGGATTTGGCCGGGAAGTGGAGCGAAAAAGACAATAATGAAGAAAAGCAGTCAGGAATGGTACGGTACTCTTCTGAAATTTAAACGTACTGATGATACAGCATCTGTCTACAGCCACAAAGAGAAACACTGCACTTAGAAACCAGAGTCACATTATATTAAATCAGATTTATGTCACAGTAATGTGGTCTGTTTACCTTTAGAGTCAGTTTAGTTCACTTTGTTTTCTTCCCATTCATGCCTACTTACACTTTCATTGCAGAAGAAAATTACATTATGGTATAACCTCACAAAGTCTTTCTGTCTTTCTTGCTCTGTCTGTCTCCCCTGGGATGTTTTTGTGGGATCATATTGTCACACTGCTGTGTTCATCCCTGGGTGCTTTAGTTTCAGAGTGACAGCTCAATGACTTGTTCTTCAAATCACAAAACAGTCGATTGTAAACAGTGACTTATACTAAAAACGAAGCAAACACACACCAACAGTATCTGTGATGAATATTATAAACACAAGGTCCACTTACCCAGCTATTCCAAGAGCTTTCGACCATATCCTATGGCCTTCTTCAGCAAATGGAACTTGCTCAGGTGTCATCACGTGACCTCAGTACAGGACCTTGTCACGTGATAAGAGGTGGTCATATATGAGAAGTTTCTGGCGTCAGATCTGCTTGTACACCCTAAGGACATAACCCTTCACCCTGAGAGGGAAACAGGGGTCATTGGTGAAACAGCATGGACCCTGGGTTAGGAAACTGAAAGCACATCAGCTGTCTGTGAACACCAGAGACTGGACACAGCATCAACTGGGAAAGGGTCATGGTAGTTAATCAGGAGTTGGTGAATGTCCGGAGAAAGATCAAGGAGGCCGTTCACAGCCGATGGCAGAGACCATCGTTGAACAGAGACAGGGCTTATGATCTCTCCCCCCATATACAACCACCTCTTATCACGTGACAGACGTCCTGTATCAGGTATGTGTCTCTTTACCAGAAGCGCTTAGTCAAATGCATCTGGACTTGGTTTAAATTCTTGAAGACGTTTCTCCTCTCATCTGTAGAGTTTAAATGTCAGTCCAGTTGCCTTTGACCCAGTACTTCTACATATACCAGTTCTTCTTTTGTTTTTGTCTCTGACTGTTGGAAGGACAAGGAAGGGGGACTCTTTCTGGTTTCTGGTCAGTGTCAATCACTTTATATGCCCTTGCAACCCATCTTTCAACACTGACTTCCTACGATTCCTTCCGTCAGTCGTCAATTTGACACATATGTGACGGAACAGATATGCATCTATTTTAATCAATACAGCTGTTTACACCGGCCACTTAATGGCTGAATATTAATTTACAGTTAAAGGGAAGGTGCACCAATAAACACATCAAAGTCTGTTTACAGTGAATGTGAAAGAAGTTGAATAAAGCCATTTTTTTTGGCTCCAGAGGGAACTGCTGATGTCACTCAGTTAGGGCTGAAGACTAAAAACTTGAAAAAACAAAAACAAAGAAAAAGACAAATATCTGTGGGTGTGGAGTTACAAAGAAGTGAGGTTACCAGACTTAATTTCCGCTTTAACATAGAGGCTCGAGGCTACATTAGCCACTACTTGCATAAGACATGAATCGCCGAGCAAAACAAAAAAGACGATATCTCTTATTCTACTGCAATAATTTTGATCCAATGTGAGTCCGACAGTGTTACAGAAGTGTAAATCTTTTAATGTACGTGAATGCGACCTGAATCATATTTTATACATCAAGTCTATTTTTCTTTCAACTTACGTGAATAACGGTGACATCCAGTGTAGACACTGACAGAGGGGCTTAAGCTGCTCCTGCTGCACTGCTGAAGCTTTAGATAAGCAGCTGGTGTAGGCAAGGTGTTTAAGACTTTTTGCAGCACACTTTTTCCTGTTTTGCTCCTAAATGTAAATATGGGTTGTTTTACGCTTATTGAACAAACAGCCAATGATGTTTTTCTGGAGAGGACAGTGTCGCCTAGAGTGAAGCAACATCTGTTGCATTCCCACTTGCCTCTTTCCATTACCCCTACAAGCAATCATTGAAATTTAGGCTACCTTTTATTTAGTTTGAACACATCTTTAGGCTCTCACTTGTGACACAATGTCTTTCTGTAAGGTCATGTATATGCATACTCACACATATTAAACACACAAAATGCTGTTTCAATCATAATACTGTAGTTTTTAATTTATAGATTTGTGTTTGTATATTTTCCCCAAAACAGTTATACATTTTGTTACTGCCCAATCTATGGTACTTGTGCTAGTTCAAGTCTTTTTCTGTCTGTGTCTGCCTTTCTCCAACAAAATACCTCCATAAATGTAGCTTCAGTTGTGTACACAAGCCACAGAAAGCATGCAATTAGTGTAGATGAGGTAACTGAGTAACAGGTGCTTCAAGATTCTAATATAATTCTAATATAAACTGAGTAAATATGTGAGTGATAAGAAAAGGCTTTCACAGCAGGTGCGAAAGTGTAGTAATTTAAACAAGTTCTTTTTTATTTCATTGTGTTCAGCAGCTTCCTTATTTTCATTATGAAAAGGTCAGTGATAATTAATCATTGATAACTTCACGTAAATCTCTCGAATTTCTTTGCTACTTTAATATGACATAATTTGCATAAAACTTAGACAAACAGAAATGTGTCCAGAACTCATTAAAGTTGGATAAACATTGTGCTAAAAATAAAGGGGTGATTGCAGTCTTGACATGAGTGCTGGATTCATTATGTATAATTCATTACAGTATTTTCTGATAGAAAGCATAATTATGATGCACCCATAATTGTAGTTTATGAAATGGTAAACTTAAATTATGGGTGAATACCTTATGAGCTTTGAATACTTTATGTGTACTGTTTTCAGTGTTGGGACTGTTTTTTGTGTTGGAGAAATGTTGAGAAAATGTCAGATTTTGTTGTAACAAAATAGCCATGGCCACTTTGAATGTTACATCCTTTTCAATGCTGACTGCCTCTTATGATTTCCCTGAAAATGAACATTTATAAAGATAGAGGATGGAACATATAATCCATTGTACCATAATCAAAATGGGCATTCAAACAGAAAGCCAGTTCAGATGTCAAAAGGATGACTACTAAACCCATAAATGGAGACCAGACAGGAGATCAGACTCTGGGCTGTACTGTCATAAACCTACAGGAGCATCAGACCAGCAGCACAAAGGCCACCAAATGTAAATATTAGTTTTGAGTGTATGAGCACATGTCAGTGGGGTTATCAACTGGGCATGTTAAATTGAAAATTGCATCATCAGGTCAACCTTAATGCTGCTCTTCAGAGGAATCAGTGGTAACTATTCTGACACCAGCAGTTGGTTTCAGTTGAACATTTTGTTGCTAGTAGCAACCACTACAGGCACAGTTCTATAGCCGTATAACTGACATTGTTACATCCACCATTTTGTCAGATTTATGTTATATCGTTTACATTGTTTATCTACTCCCCAAGTGTCCTTATTTGAGCATTATCTTTAGGTACCCATTTTGTTATAGCCGTTTGTTGGCCAATATTGTTTTCACTGTTTCACAATTGCTTCCAGCAAAAACCTAAAAGGTTCTTCTGTCATCAGCTTTTATTTATAGCTGTGCACCTACACATATACAGTGATGAGAGCAGAAGAGTACGTGCCTGCAACCCAGAACCATATCCCTTTTCTCAACATAGAATGGCTGACACTTTTACAGTAGCTGAAAATAGCCCATTCAGTATTTCAGAAAACAAATTATATCAGCGGATAATTTCACCAACATCTGAGAACAGTGTGTGTCTGTAGGATATATATATACACACGGTAGCTCACCTGTAGAGCGCATGCCATTAATATATATATATATGAATATATATAATCGTCATTCCAGAACATGTTATACATGAAAGAGAACGAAATGAGGTACTCAGGTCCCGGTGCAGGTAATAGCAATAATAAAACCAAGAAAGAAAGCAAACAATAAAACACCATTAAAATAATAAGTAAATAAATATATAAATACAAGTATAAAGTGAGGAGAGTGTGAGGATAGGAATAAGACTGTAAGATCTAAATAATAATCTAGTTGACTTGACCTGAGATGAACAGCATGATGATAATAATAATAACAATAATAGCAGCAATTGCTCAGCCTGTACTCTCTGTACTACACAGTGAATGCTGTCTATCTCAGTTGTAGCATAGATTTTCTTATTTTGATCCTCGGTTGTTATCATCCCTTTTCAGCCAAAGAAATCATGGTGACAAACAATAGAACCACTAGCATGCTGCAAGTCAAAAATGCTGACAAACAGACACAGGTTAATAAATCAATACAACAAACACACTGCGGGTAAACAATGCACCGGCAAGCTTTCTGCCATCATGTCACACAGCCATTCTTACTTAATAACACTCCACTCCACCCCCCCAGTTAGTCTGTCTCACTGCTGCTGCTGAATGCCCAATTCACCTGTACCTTCACAACTCGGCATACTAAGGCATTTTCCTTTCATATGCCTTATCTACTACACCCTCCCATGTGAACACAAAATATAGCTCACAATCTGCTGAGCCTCTGACCACAAGCTTTCTTCATGAAATACAGTAAATAAATGTAACTTACCAAGATAAGTCCAGCTTGCTGACTAAGCTTGCTTTGTGATACAGTATACCCCTAAGAGTGCAGCTCAGTGGCACTCTAAGTTGGTGTAGTTTATAAGAGCAAAGATTTAAGCTGTTAAACAGTAAATATATGTTTATGGACTATGACAAAAATCATGCACCACTCTCTGCATTGCTTGAGCCAATTGCTACTTGCGTGCGGTTTCTTTAAAGACCCTGAAAACTTAGTTTCATTGTTTAAGTATGTATCTATAACATTGGATATTCATGACCAAATAAGCAACAATTAAAGTTAAATTTAAAAAAAAAGTCTTAGTTGTTATCAGTTAATAGTTTAACACTCAAAGAGTCAGTTTATCTGTTGATTGGATTGACAGTGGCCTGGCAACATAAGCAGACAACCCCATGATTATCATCAAATTCTGTATCAAATCCTTATTGGTGACTGAAGTACATGACATCACCTTTTTTCCAACTGAGCCCCGCCCACTTCAATCCAGTGAGAAGAGCACAGACAAAACACAGATAAATGCAGAAATCTTGCATATGAAATAACCAGAATTGCTCCAACTTTGGCAGAACATCACTCATATTAAGAAGATAATTGAGAAAATAGGATTTCAGGGTCTTTAAATATTATCTTTCATACCTTGTATTGCGCAACCCACCACTTCCCCATCACCATCGTGACCTTCAGGATGTTCCATGAGATTCAGTTGACTGGGAATGGGAATCCTGTCCTCTCCTGCCGTCATGTAATAAAGAGGTTCTCCTTGATGAGGTCTATTCGCCAAAGTCTTTCTCTGTTGCTAACCTTTATAGATACTGAAATGCTCTTTATTCTGCTGTTAATTATGGAGTTGATGCTAAAGATGTTCATCACTGTAACGCAAATCATTTTATATTTGCTTCATTAAGCTAAGGATAATCAGATGGGAGTTTAATAGCAATGTAACGCAGTAGTCATTTAACTAATGGTAGCTTCATTAGGGCTCCACTGGTCAGGGAGTATTTTATTAAGCAGGATGAGAGAGTTAGCCCGATACCTGTGAAAATAATTATGCTGTACGGTAAGTCTGTGATATTGATTATATAAACCAAAACATGAAAATTATTTTGCAACTTAATTCATGTATGTTTATAAGAAGAAAAGTGAAAAAACAAAAAGTGTCCACTTACCAACCTAAGTCACATTTGCAAGATGAAAGATTATAAGTGCAGGCTCACATCACTCCTCCTACTTCTCATAGTAGTGTGTATATTGTTAGGAAATGTCATTTAAATGTTAAATGATTAACTGCTTAATTTGTTGAAAGACTTCAAGACAAACTTAAACAGTTTATTACAGATAGTACTTATGCAGAACCTCACTTCAGTGCGCAGAGCAGGACTGAAAATTACTGGTGGGCTGAACCACTTTAAGCACACTTTGGGCCTATTGTTGCTCATAATTGTCTTGATGCTCCACTTTCTGTATGGAGCTACTGTATTGCAGGTGGTTGCTTTTAATTTGACGTGTAAATCAACTTGTCGACGCCATTGCTCTGCTTAATTACTTCATGTTATTATGTGATTAACAAATAGCTCTGAGTGCAATACAATCTATTCAGTCAAAATAAGAACATATTGTTTAATGTGATTACAGTATGTTGATATCAAACATTCTCTATTCTGAAATTCCTCCAGTAAAGTTAACCAATATCGCTGCCAAGCCATAAGCGTCCCCACTTAATTAAGAACAGATAAAGCACTTCTGGTGCGTGTATATACTGTTAGAGTTTTGCAGTGTATCTCAGTAGAAAGGATGGCGAGAGTGTGCCTAGAAGATAAGGGTCGACCTCACAGGGCCAGAGCTGACGTGAAGGAGCTCTGTCAAAGAGCCAACCATGTGGAGAAGAAAGCTGCTAGTATTTCTAGGTCACAGAGACCATGTGAGTGTGCTCCAAGCTTCTTCAACTGGACTGAATGATTTATTACTCAGTCAAGAGTCAAGAACAGAGAGAAAGGAGGGTAGCAAGGAAATAAAATATGGGAGGAAATAAAGAAAATGGAAAGAGGGAAGATAAAAGTAAATTAAATTTATTCATATGCTATGGCATCTTTAAAAACAAATGTTATAATGTGCTGTGCAGAAACAGGATAAAAATGAAAGACAATTCAATGAGCAGAACATGCGTGTGTGTGTGTGTGTGTGTGTGTGTGTGTGTGTGTGTGTGTGTGTGTGTGTGTGTGTGAGAGACGTCACAAAAGGAGTAAAAACCAGCCAATGGGAGAAAAGAGAGAAACTAAGAAAATTTGGACACAAAAGCTAAAGAAATAGAACAGACTAAACACATACAACTTCAAAAACAAGAGGCCAAAACTAAAGTAAAACAATAAAACAGGAATTAATAAGAAATACAGTAAGAAAGTGACTTTTTATAAATGGTTTCAAATAAAAGTCTCGGGGAACACTCAATGCCAACAATTCTTTGACAGACAGGCTGAAAGTGCTAACCACTGATTTTAAACAGCCTCCTACTGAGTCTCACATCTTGCAGGAGGTGAATATATATATTCTTTTCAAGTGTAAAAATCATAAGGAGTTCAGAAAACAGCATAGAACAGAATGAAGTATTTGAAGTGTCTGATCCCTATGACTGGCATTAAAGCCCACTGTGTGGGTGGTTTTGTAAAAACGCCCAGAAATAAATGCATTACACTCAACCTACAAGCTAAACCTATTAAACTAGTCAGGACCATAAAATTCTGCAATAATCTGATGTGATTTATTTCAGTAAAACACATATGTATGATCATACACCCATTCACATGGTGCAAATAGAGTACAGTTTTTGCATTGAGGAAAATTCTGCTAAAAACAAAATTCAATTAAACGTGTTGAAAACCTTACCAATTGTGCAAAATGTAGTAATTTAACTGTGTTACTAACTGTAAAGCACAGACTCATCTGTTAATGATCTGTTAAAACTATTTAATGCTAAATTTTGAGTGTCATCAACACTGTTGCAAGTTTAAACTGTTTGTAGCAACCGGTGGGCTCTGTGGAAGAGCACCAAAACAAGTTAGCTATTTTTAGGGAAGGCTTTACAACAAAAATTTGGGGTTTAGAATGTATTTTTTTAATAAACATTATTGATAAGAACTTAACAAGACAACACAGATTGCTGCTGAGTTACATTCTTCTGATATATGCAATCCATTTGCTGCATATTTTAAAAACACAGTTCAAGCCATTAGACAAGCTGTCAGATCCGTTACATCTAACTATATTATTACACCTGTATCATCACAACACATGGACAACCTGGTAACTATGACAACTGTGCTCAGGCGATCTTGTCAAACTGGGAAATATCACTTGGATGAGGTCACATTAATCAGGTATTTGTGTTCAGGTAGCCATGAGTCACGGGTAAATAAAGCACATCACATGAAGTCTCAGGCCTATTGACAGTATTTGAAAAACAAAAAAGCCTATAAAATGTTCTGTTAATTTGGATATACTTTCATGTTTAATTCAAACTCCGTAAACTTGATATCACTGGTATTTGCATTTTGTTGGTCGTTTGAAGGAGACATGATGATAAAGCTGGAAATATTTAATTTTACGAGCTGCAGAGGGCCACCCAAACAAACCTTTAATTTCGGTCTCTGTGAGAATTGATCGTCTTTTTGGAGAGGTGGTGCAGGTTCAGACTGGCCTTCAGGTCGCCTGAAAGACCCACTTTCTTGGATTGCATCCTATGGAGGATCTGATCCTTTTAAATTGGGACACAGTTTTCTCTGCAGGCCTTGGTGAACAAAATAAGCACTGCATGTTTTCTTGGATTTGTTGTCTGGCTAGCTAATATATTTGAAGTGTTTATTTCAACATGTAAAACTAAACTGCATCAACATTCCAGCAACAATGTAAGTCCAGAGCCCTAAATATACAGAGTTTGCAATAGTATCTGTTGCTATGTAACCAGTAGCCAAACTTTGTCTGACTACTTTTAATTCATAAGAGACTGCCATAACCAAATGACACCAGTTAGTATCTAATTAATTTTTGTAGTTATTTTCTCCTCTCATTATTTGTTCTATAAACACATCTCGGCAAAGGCTGGTAAGCAGTATCAGAGTCATGTGACTCTAACCACATTATATAAACTGGGAGCAGACTTTCAGAGCAATTAACCTAATGTTAATTAGAACACACCTCTAAATTGAGTGGACCAGAGCTAAACAGGCACTGGAGTGTATGAATCATGGTGACTTTGTAATCACACAGACAGGCTCTTTATTAAAAACCAGTGAATAACCTACAGAACCACATATTTAGCACTGATATAATACAAGGTTCTGCATAGCTTAAAGTAAGATTCATCAGGTTCCACAGGTAAAAATATGAATCACGGTCACCTTAATTAATCAGGTTTTTAACCATAATATCCAATTCAGTTCAGCAGCTCGCCACAAATACACACACACACACACACACACACACACACACACACACACACACACACACACACACACACACACAATAAATAAGAAGTAAAAACACTATTACTTACAAAGCCAAAATATTTAGAGGCTATAGTTAAAGGTTAAAAACTATGTGAAATTCTAGGTGTACTAGAATTGTACTCACTTTTCAGCTACCTTCACACCGCTACTTGTACCTTTGCCTTTATTCTGTTTTTCAGGTATTTGCTCTGCTCTCATTTAAAAAAATATCATGATTCATCTTGTGCTGGTTAAGTTCAAGGCCCCTTTATTTAGGGATTTTTCAGGACATTTTCCACCCTTGTCTGTGCAGACAAAGCAAGCAAACGTACTCAGGTGCTTACAAAAACAACTGCACCGAAACCCTTTGCAATTTAAAATTTTGGAATGGTTCGTTTGTGGTGGGAACGTGATCCGACCTTGATCTGACCCAACTACAAGGCGTACTCTGCAAGTCGCTAAACGGCACTTGAGAATTAATTGAGGTCTGACCTGAACTAGCACCACAGTCCACTGCCTTCTTTATATCTGGGCAGATAAGACCATCTTCAGGACCTTTTCCCTGTGTTTACTTTCTCGCTCCCACCCCAGACACATCTAACCAATGGGCGGAGTACACGTTCCCACGTGGCTTTTCGTGATGCATTGGGGTTTACTTGAATTTATTTCTGCGTGAAAAGAAACTTTACCAATTTACCAATCCATCCACTGATTCGGACCAGAGCAAATTAACTATAGGTTTGAAAACGCCCTTAAAATGGCACATTTACTCATGTTTCAGTTGTATTGGGAGTGCAGCAGAATGCCAAAAGCTGAATTTGAGGGAGCTAATTGGTGGTAGGTGTTTATCTGGAGGATTACAACCCATTGGTCCATCTCTCTCTGCCATCAATCTGTAGTACATTTGACCTAGAACACAATGATATTATGTAAATTATCCAGAAAAGGAAGAAGAGCATTCATTTTCTACTACCTCCAAATATATGCCACATTCTTCCTATTTAAAAGAAGGCAGGGAATGAGAGGAAATGGGTCGGTTATATACTGCAGGGCTGATGAGGGAAAGTGGAAACAGGTGAGCAGGCGGATGTGGGAGTCAGGTGACTGGGACAGGTGGAAAAGTCTGAGGGCATCTGGTGGACAGGTAGAGAATGGCAGTCTAGGGGCCTGGGGAAGTGGAAATGTGGATGGAGGGAGGGACAGGGAGGCAGAATGTGACAGGAATAAACACAACTGAGGCAGACATTGTGAGAAATAGAAATGCTCTCACAGGAAAAGGTTTGTGGACAGCAGTTTTCAACAGCTCTCATTTCTAAACCTACACACCAGGACATGTTCTTGCTTGGTAACACTAAATACAAACACATGATAAACTATAACCATGTTTAATTTCTACAAGTATAATTAAACTACCAGTACCTACAACAAACAGATTGCCTGAAAAAAAATATAAAATAGAATGTGATCAAGACTCTACATCACTAGGTCATGAGCATTTATTTCTCCACTAATCAGAAAAACACAGAAAACTTTCTATTTTTCCCATGAATGTAACCTGTTTTTTTCAAGCCATGCTGCTTTTGTACCACTGTTAGTCAAAGCCCTTCAAAGGCTGCCTTCACAACAGCCAGTAACCTCAAAAAGGCCCATACTGATTTTTTTATTGATACTGAATCAAAAGGGGGTTGGTGAAGTAATATCTGTCATTTCAGTAATTATTGAGCAGTGTGAACTGACGCTGGTAAAAAACGTTGGCCTCTTTTATGGCCTGTAATATGTCCAGTGACATGACCGCAGATTAAACTAGTCCTATCTGAACCTACATCTACAGCTCCATTTATGCATGACTCTGATTTGAATCCCATCCAGAGTAGACATGCCTCTGATTTTTCTTCCAATACCCAAAAAAAACTGCTATTTTGTGACAAAGCCCCAAGCGATTATTCAAGTCTGGGTATACATTTTGTGTTTGAGTATTTGCCTGTAAAGAGCTTCAGTTATCGCATTTCAGCTGCATTTTCACAGACCAGTGTGACTACCACCTCTCCTGACAGAGTTGTTTGGATTACAGCAAATTAATCCAGGACAGGTGTCCAGGACCACTTTGCCATTTTTTTCCCTCTCTGAACTTGGATTACAGTGTGCATGCACAGATGGAATGCACAATCAACTGCACATATATATCGCTAACCATTTCTTTGCACCATTCTGCCTTAAATGCATATGCATGAAGGAGAGGGATGCACTTCAATGACTTGATGCGAGGTGCACATCAGATGACTAAGCCAAACTAGCTTCCAGGTTGGTGCTCCTGTTTGATAAATAACACAGGTCTCTAGGTGCAGAATGCATCTGAAAGGATGTGAGGCAGGATCTGGTCCTCTGTGTTCTTCCCTCTACCTAGAGTTTTTCCTTTTTTCTCACTCAGCCTCCTTTCTTCTTTCCTCATTTGGCGCTTCCGTTGCCCCCCTCTCAGCACATCATCTCTCTTTCTCTCCCCCTGCTTTTTTTTCAATCCTCTTCATCACCAGCATCTCCCCCACATATGAGATCTTTTCTGCCTTTAGTCTCTGTCAGACCACCTTGCCCCTCCCTTTTTTCTCGCTGTGGTGCAGAGGCCACCTCTGCAGATTTAAGGCAGTGGGGGCTAAAGGGGGTCTGTGCTCTCATATATCATATCATCCATATAGCCTCTACTCATACATTTGGAGAATATTGAACTCCACTGGCATTTACAAAGTAATTATATAGAGAGAAACTGTTCAGATCAGTTAAATGAGTCCAAGCCTGAGCATGTCTCACTAATAAATTGAACTGTTGGCACTTTTGCTTGCAGTGACTGGCGTATCAGCCCCTGAGGTTATTTGGAATCAGCTCTGGAGCTTATCAGTAATAAAACCCTTGTGGTCCCCTCATAGAACAAATAAAGGCTGCATGTGTGTTGAGGTGATGATATACGACATCTATCTTCATCGACATATGAATATGAACAAGAACAAATCCTTCCAGGGATAAGATATGCCTGAAAATGTATTCTTGATCTTGGAAATTGTAGTTTGACATAACAATCCCGACTCAGTGTCCACTTACAAGCTTTTTCTGTGGCTTTCAACCAAATCACATGGTCTTCTTTAAGCCTACATGGGCGAGGAATCCTAAAAGGGTGGAATTGTTTTGTAAAGGGGAATGCAAAGGGAACACGGAGAGATTCAATCATTTGAAGAAAAAATAGTACATTAGCATTTTAGGCAAAAATAAAAAAATAAAATAAGTTAAAACTGTGGTAATTAAAGGGAAAAAACACCATTAGCAGTAATATGAGTTACACAGTGTTTGAAAGTTTACAATAGCCACCAGTGCTATCACTTTATGTGGTGCAGCATGAGGCTGTTCTCTTGCAGCCAACACTTTGACGTCAACACCGCTCTCTTTCTCCAACTTCCATCTGCATTGCCAGAGGAGAAAAATAGGCACAGAATACAGAGTGGAGGAAGTAAGGTAATAAAAAACTGGAAAACACTGATAAGACACATCTGTGGGATTAAACGAGACTCTCTCTGGCTGCTAAATGAGCACCCTCACCCCCATTAGTGGGGTTCACCAAAACATTCCTGAGTTGGCTGGGACGTGCCCCTCCTGCGAGGATGTCAGGTTGTTAAACACAGACACACAAACGCAGACATGTTCCCTCCAATTCTCCCAAAAGATTCTGACAAAAACCATGTATTTTACACTTTAACTATGGTTTTGAGGAGATAAATACAATTATTAATAGAGTTATAGCCTCTGGTAATACAGCTGCTTAAATAGGCAGCTCTTTCATGTGAACACTGGCACAGCAGGATTGAAAAATCCTGGGTTTAACAGAGCCATGTGATTACCAGCCACGGATAACTGGGTAAGCCTAAGTTAAAGAAATAGTTCGACATTCTGGAGTATACTCTTAATTGTTCCACTCTCATGTCTGTATGCTAAATTCGAAGAGTAAGAGTAAGAGTAGTTTTAATCTAACTACCCTTTGTGGTGGTCAGTGTGGTCATTCCCTCAAGCTATCACACCTCTCACTTAACCACATGACAGTCAACCACTAATCACGCTGCTCTCAGCTTCAGACCCTGACATAAACAACCAACCATCAGCAGCATCAAGACTCTAAATCAGAGTGAAGGTGTTCAGGGGTTTATGTTGCTGACACATTATTGTGGTCGTTCTCTTAATTTTGACCCTGAGATGTTGACCCTAGATTTAATCATAAGGCCTTTATATCAGTAAATAGTCTCTCCTGATTAATAGTTCAACATTTTGGGGAATGCCCTTGTATGCTTTCTTCCCCAGAGTAGCTTACCTGACTCTGTCAAAAGGTAACAAAATCTGCTTACCAGCACCTCTAAAGCTCACCAGTTAACACGTCATATATCTTTTGTTTAATACATACAAAAACGGAAGTGTAGAAACAACAATTCACCATTTTATGAGTTTTGTGCCAGACTATTTTTTGGCTGGGAGCAGTAACTTTCTGGAGTCTCCGTTGGTTTCTTGACAACTGCTGCCATCCAAGAAATACCTGGGCCAGGTACAGAATACAACAAGCTGTATTTAGTGCCTAACTGGCAACAAAAAGTCAACAGAAATGTTAGTGGCTAAACCAACCAACTGGCTCTGTGGTAAATGGTAAACGGATGACTTGAGTTTATTCTTTATGTGACAAACACTAACCTGAGCAGATAACTGTTCGTGGTGTGTTGCAGTAGGCTTGAAGAGCCATGGACCTGAACTTCTAGCACTGTCTTTCAGTTCATGGATTATCTTTATCTTGCAATCGTGTTTGAGTTCTAGGAACTGTTACACCTCCAGGTATGCAAAAACACAAAGTGCACAGGTGCAATATATTGAGTAATAGAGTGCTGCAGGGATGATGTATTTTTGTAGGCAAACCCGTAAGTTAGCATCGCCCTGGTTCCCTCGACAAAAAGCCAATGGGATTTTTCCTTTGGATTTTAAGCTCTGTTGCAAACACAAGTTCATGATACTTACATGTTTTGTTCAGCAAGATAATCTTCAAAAATGAAGCGTAAATGCAGTCACCAGAAGTAAAAAGCTAACGTTATAAACAAACTACACCACGGTCGCATGACTTCAACGTCACCACCACAAAGCTTCCAATTTGTAATTTGGTTTTGCGCGCTTACCTCTTCTGCAAAAGCCTTTCGGAAAGTTTGAGTTCAAATAGTTTGCAAGAGCGTGAGTTTAAACACAACAAGGCTGTAAAAGCGGACGAGTGAGTAGATGAGTTTCCGTGTTTGGCATAATGACGCTTAATGTCCCCACGTCTGTAGTCTCATTTAGCCACTTGTTAGCAACCGCCTTTTTTAAGACACGTAAAAGCTTCAAAATTCTCGAGTGGGGTATTTACTGATGTATTTTATGTCGTAGAACAAAACATGAAAGTCTCTTAAGCTTGTGTTAACCACCTAATCTCACCAAATAGACCTAATCAAAACACTCATAATGGCTCCAACAATTTATTATGTATTTTGTCAGATTATCTGACAGATTACTGATTACAGATTTAGTGAGATATGATGATATATATGGCATCATTGAATTATGCCTTCTGAAAATGTGTTCTGCAGAGAAAGCAGATTACTCTACTTTACACAGAGCGAAAGCATCACCTCTTTTTACTGTATAATGAACACCTGACCTTTAACTAAAGGCCTGGAAGCACATGAATAACTGAAGTGTGACTTTGTGCAAAGTGCTTAACTTCTCTGATGCAAACTACATTTTCTGGCACAGAAACACTGAAGACTTGCAAATGCTTAACCATTTAATCTAAATCCTTTAAAAATTGCTTTTCTCTATTTTCACAGATAATGGGACCATTTCTTATCCAAACTCAGAAAATTCACAAGTACAATTACACTTACTTGAAACACATATCGAATCCATTTTCTCTATGTAGAGCTGCTTCAAATGAGAGTGACTTAAATTCAGACCAATCTGACAAAACTTCTAATAGACTTGCCGACTGGGATGTAATTATAACTATGCAATAAGTATATTTTTTATTTCCTCTCTTATTCCTATTAAGATTAAAACACACATCTTGATAGTATTTTCCTCTTGACACATACTCTAAATCACTTTGCCTCAAAACTTAAAATAACCTCTTCAACTCTATCCTAATCAAGTTTCTGCTCATTTATAGCATCTTGTATAAGTGTTCACATACTAGACCTTATGACATGAAGTAATGGTGGCTACTTGACAGGCTCTACTGATTACAGCTCAGCGTGACTGTAATAATTGCTCAGGTTCCATAAGACTCCTACACCGTTTCTGGCTGATTATCTCTGCCACCGTTGATCTACATTAAACTCTACCTTGATATTAAATATAACTGTCAGCAAAAAATTCAAAAATGCCTTAGACATCTGAAGTCACTTTGAAAGGACACTTGCTGCATAGAGACTCACTTCAAAGATCATTTCGTCCTGCTTAAATCAAATATAAGAGGAAATACAACTGGATCAGTGATGAACTAGCAATGAACTTGATTAAAGTACTTGGCCACTTCAGAAACGTCCTGCTTTAAATGAGGCCAGTAGTTAGTACCACCACCTCCTTAATGGGGTTCTCCAAGAGCTGTGAAAACCAGCACTTGAATTTGATTAGCTCAAGAGAAAGGAATTTTCCTCGTCTAGATCACATTCGCATTTAGTGGCTATAAAAGTTTACGTCACGATTAAACACATCCACTTCTTTTAAAATCAGCAAGTTGCAATGACATCAATATCTCTAAAAATATCATATTTACGTTACCAACTGCAGCTACAATGACTGTAGTCATAATACCATTTGCTGTTGCAAGCTGTTTGTTCAGTTTCTAGCAGAATCTTGTAATTAACTTTCAGAGCAATAATAAAATATAACAACAATAAGGATCTGGAAACAGAGTTTGTTGATAGTTATTACCCAAATTTGACACTACGACACCTAAGATCTGGTTAAAGGTTAATTTTAAAGCTGCTTTAATCAATATTTTTATATTCAAATGTATGTGAAAGGGTCACTCGTAGTGACAAACCCACAGAGAATTATCACCCAACTCTGCAGTTCCCCTGAGCTCTCCAGAGCTGTCTTTCAGCTAAAAGAGAGTGATTATTGGAATTATATTTTCCAGGTGGCCAGAAACGCAGCTCCAAACGAATGCTAATGTTGCTCCGCATCTGCTGGATGTGTAAATAGGCAACTGTTTGCTAATAAGTTAGCTCAGTCAACTTAAAAGGTGCCCCAAAGTGGCCAAAAAATATGGTATTGCAGGTTTAAAGTTTAGGAACAATCGTGGAAATGATTTAAAAAAAAGCAATGACTGTTTGTAGGAAACAGGAAGTGAACAGCTCTCTCCTGCTGTCAAAGTCTGACATTTTGTTGACCCATCCAACCCTCTGTGCACTTTGTGGCTTTATAGCATCACTCTATTTCCTCTTTTGCTCCCATCAAACAATAGTTATACTGTAATTCCTACAGCTGCTCGAGGGCTTTGTCACTTAAGCATAAAAATGCGTCGTTTTTGAGCATTTGCTGAAACAACTGAGGCTGTCATTTTTCTTGGTAGGACAGTTTTAACTTTTAGGTCAGTTTCTAGCAGAATCATACAAAGAATAGTAAGATACTTGTAAACAGCTCTGCGGGGATCTAGAAACAGAGTTCTTGAATGTGATGATGGTTCTTACCAAAGTTTGACACATCTTGCACATTTAGAGAAGATCAAGTAGATGTAATCTTTAAATACAAATTAAGTGGCATCGAAATAACACTCAGATATTGTTCTCTGCGCTTTGTTCACATAGAATTTGATGAATGAAGAGCTGTATCTACTGAGCACCCACATTGATGCCAATAAAATCCTGTTATTAAGGAACCATTTCACTTTTCAAAAGCATTTTAGAACACATACACACATAGCCCCAGCACATGCAGAATGTATAATTAGCAGGTTTTTCCCCCAAGCTTCTCACATGACGACGTTCCCAGCCAATATGTCACTTTTACGTTCAATACTTAACATAACATCCGCAGAGACATTCGTACAGTTTTTCCCTCTCACATAAACACACAGCCTTTTACATCTAACATATTACTTCCCACTTTCAGAGAAACTATTCTCACATACACCACTTAAACATTAACAAAATCACACAAAGCTCTTGTGAGTCATTTACATCAACACGTATTCCTCTCACACCAGGGAAACGCACTCTATCAGCCTTTCACTCAGGAGTGAAAATTAGTTGTTTGCCATTTTAGGTCCAATAACATTTCAGAATATCTTTTGCATTGTGTATTTGTCCTTTGAATTAAGTTTATATTGGACAAACATGCAGAATATGATTTACACCCTCTGCAACGCTACACCTAACCCTTGAAAACAAATATTAAGAAACTGCATTCAATCTAAAGTAAGTTAAAAGCATCTTTAAAGCTCAAAGTAAGCAACCAGGAGTAAACCAATTTTACTCAATTTTAATACGTTTTTGCACAATATGTTGACAGTAAATCTGGTTAAAAATCAACAAAATAGACCAAACCTTTTCTCTGTAGACTGTATTGGGTATTAAATAAGGTATTGAGCCCTTTATGTAGTGAGGTGGAAAGTAAAGGTGTGGAGGTCAGGTGAGCGTGTGGCTCGTCCGACTTTCATGGAGGAGACCAGAGTTTGCATCCCAGCATCACAGACCTGCAACTAGTATGTGTTTTTTATTTTGTGTTTAGTGTTTAGCAGCCTAATCTTAATCATACCTTAATTGTCTGACATTTTGGGGAATAAGCTTATTCGTTTTCTTGCCAAGGGTTAGATGAGGATAGAAGATGATGATACCACTTTCATATTTGTACGGTTGATATAAAGCTGCAGCAGCAGGTTAGCTTAGCCTAGCATAAAGACCGGAAACAGGTGAAAGCAGCTAGCCTGGCTCTGTCTGAAGGTAATTTTAGCCCATAGAATGTCCCTGCGTTCATTGCCTGTGATTTTCAGTTCACATAATACATGATTGGGCTTTGCTGTTATACAACGTTAACAGACACCTCCCAACTAATCACAAACAATTATAACTGGAAATAACAGACCGCAGAAAGCATTATTCTGCCAGGAAACAGTGAGTATTCAACAAAGGTGTATAATTAGAGTGCCACAGTCACCCCTGTTGACTGTAGAATTGTAACAGCCCAGGAGCCCTTCTAACAGCTTCAGGCTAATCAGACAGAACATGGACCTGCCATTTCCCATAGTTTGTCAGCCTATCACCTGCAAAAAACCAGAAGCTTTGGTAGGACTCTTCCCTCTATTCCCATGGCTTTCCTTGACTGACACTTTCTGGAGGCCAGGCACTGATCACTGTTGGCTGAGTCAAGCTGTGTTTTCGCTTCGTTTGGCAGAAAAACCCACTACAAAGGACTGCTAGGAGGGTTGGGGGATTGTTGCGGTTAATGGGTTAGACATGAAACAAGAAAGTCTAGAAATTCCACTTGATATCACGCCTGTAATTTCCTTCACTGTGGTTTTAAGTAGGGGCGTGAACAGCTATGCAGTTTAGTACTTTACAGTGATGCATTTGTTGTATGTACTCAATAGGTAAACATTTAAACATGTCAATGTATGAAATTCCAGATTTTATTTAAAATGAGGCTTTTATGAATACAAAAAGCATTATAAACAAACAACGTATATATAAATATAAATATATTTTTAAGTATTTTTATTGTATTACACATTTTTAATATCTCTTCATTATTTTTT
Organism: Macquaria ambigua; assembly: GCA_008360985.2. NCBI lineage: Eukaryota > Metazoa > Chordata > Actinopteri > Centrarchiformes > Percichthyidae > Macquaria > Macquaria ambigua. Next base: position 50,907 of record VMKM01001471.1, read on the forward strand.
TGTATTTGAAATAAAATAAAATCTTAATTCATGTTTTTATTCTTGATTTTATAGCACAATTTTAAATAACAACTTGCAATAATTCATTATTATTTTTCATTATTGTTGTTGTTTTGTTTAATTGCTGTATTCTGTTCAAAATTTTAAAAATGCATGATATTTTCTTAATGTAGTGTGCATAAGGCATATAGTACCACAAACAAACAAACAAACAGTACTTTTTACATAAATACAGTTAGAGACAAAGTGTGTGTACTTCTACCAGTGTGGTCATGTTTTTGTGTCCTTATTTCTTAAATGATTTCAGATTTGAATAAAATGTGGTGCGGGTTTAAACCATGGCCAAAAGAAAAAAGAATAGTAATTAATTAGCTGCAGTTCTGGATCAGGGACATGTATTCCATGAACACTACATGTATTTTTATACAGATCATCATTTCTAAACATTTGCTATATTTATCATTTAAAGATATTTTACACACGCTCTCTCGTTCCTGTTGCTGTGGACACCCAGTGCATGTAATGAAGCTGGTGGCAGTCATTTTTAAGCATCAAGTTATGATTTGTTGTGAGGAACAGCCAGTCCTAAAACGTGACAGCATAATGTCAACCCCCTCCCCAACCACCTCTGCCCCTGTGGGGAAGTGAAGCACTGTGTTGGAGAGGATGACATTTCATGGTCCAGTAGCATTATTGCAATATAAAAACAAAACACCCTTGACTTTTTGTGAGAGACGCGAAGGAGCCGAAGAGAAATGGAGGCAGAAAGAGAGCCGGATGCTGTCTGTAGTTTTTACCACTCCGAAAGCAGTAAATGTGGTAGGAAGAAATATGGTTTAACAAATAACAATAAACAGTTGTTTGGGTGGGAGATAAAGTATTTGTCACCTGACAACCCATACAATGTATAATACAATCCATCACTGTTGACAAAAAGGCACCAATATAATGTTCAACTATTATTATACATTAGTGTTATTATATTTGATATATTTGGAATAGTTGCATTAGCAGCAAAGATACAAGTTTAACTAAATTTCAATAGCGTAGCTTTTCAAGATCATGTTATGTTTCCTTTCGCAAGCTATCTTTTCCAATAAGTAGATGTGTAGCACAAACACCCTTTAATTAATTTAATGATGTACTGATGCTGGAAGGGAGAGAGAAAGAGAGAGCATGTGATTAGCTTCAATGTGTTAAGCAACCTTTTCTGAGCTAGCTTTCAGTAGAAGTGTACTAATGCTGTAGCTTAACTACTTCCGATGAAGGGTAGCTTGCAGCATCTCGAGATACTTCCCCAACACTGATAGCAGTATATTACAAGATTCTGTCATACAGGTGAGGTGAGAAAGTGTGCAACCAAGCAGCCGCTGATGAATTCAGGATGCAGAGAAATGGCACAATGGCAAGGGAGAAATAAAAAGACAGTAAGTTCAGCTAGCAGCTGGTTTAGCTTAGCATAACATTTTGAAGCAGAGGGAAACAACTACCTGGCTCTGCCCAAAAACAATCCACCTACCTGCTCATCTAAAGCTCACTAATTAACACTTTATATGTTGTTTGTTTAACCAGCAGTTTAACCAGCAGAGACTGTTTCCAGTCTTCATGCTAAGCTAAGCTAACTGTCCCCTGGCTGTAGCTTCATATTGATCGGATAGACATGAGAGTGGTATCGACCCTTTCCTAACTCTCGGCAAGGAAGCGAATTACCCAACATATCAAACTATTCCTTTAAAGATCACCAGTGAGGAAAAGTGGAACTAAGAAAAAAATATGATGTCATTTTTGAAAAGGTAAACGTAAAAAACATGGGTAGAAAAGAGAAACTCTTTATTAACCAAACCCCAGCCAGACCACATTCTTCCCAGGAACCAGACTGCCCAGCTCTCTGCCTCTGTGGTAGAAACGATTTATGACTGTGGCATTGAAGTGGGTGGCACAGCATGGTGGCAGATGTAGAGCGTTTAATTTAGACTAACCAGATCAAAGTATCAGCAAAGGCACAGAAAGGTGTGGAAAGTACAATAAAAGAATGGGCCGGGTGTACCATTACTTTACCAAGTGCAATCTCTCATCAGTAGCTTTTTGTCTTGTCTGTGGACCCCCCTCTTTGTTTCCACTCTGCTGCCAGTGCTGACTTCAAATTACATCAGCGGTGATATATGACTAATTTCTGACCAGTTTCTGCCTATATGTAATTGACGAGACTTCATGTATTAATCATATTTTGTGGCTAGGTGAGTTCCAAATCAAACAGAGGTGCTGTTTGTTCTTGTAATTTTACTGAAAGAAGTGTGGGACGCTGGAAATCTATCTTTCCAGCCAACTGAGCTAAGCCATCGGGAGACAGTCTGGGGTTGGCTGCTCCCACTTCCTCTTGGTAATGGAAAAACCCACACTGAGAGTCAAGATAACGAATTGGGAGCAGAATTCACATACTGTATCTCAATTCTCGTTGGAGTTGGGCCCCAGTGTGCATGAGGTACATTTTGGTCCATGCATAACTATTAATTTTCAGAGAATGTATTAATTTCATTTACAATACTTTTGAAAGACTGTCAGCTATTTTAAAGCTCATTTGATCTTCCAGCAAATCCTCATTAGCTGCATGCTCTCATTGCTACATGTCTTCAAAGCAAACTGATTGAAACATCTTAATGCCAGTACAGTTTCCCTTGAATGAAAAAGAGGATGGCTTCAATCTTCCACATGCTGTCAGGAGAAAGCGGGAAGGAAACAGATTCCTCCGGGAGTTCAATGCATTATTCCAGTCAATATATTGATGTATGTTTGAGACTGATCCAAGGGTAAAATCCCCTCAGAGACAAAGGTAAGAAGAGAGGGAGAGATGGTGATGTTTATATTCATTTGTCCTCTACTTGGTGAGACGTGCGCACTCCTCTCACCCACTCATGAATAATAAATGCTCACACAGCCTAAACTGACCTCTTTGCTATTACGTCAGATGATGGATTTGTTTGAAAACCACTTGACCTTGTCTTAAACATCATCATTTTGCTGTGTCATTGACACTTGCACAAGGTTGCCAAGTCACAGCCTGGCACCAGCATCTGAATTGCTGCACAGAAATGCCTACTTGGAGATTTGGCTTCAGGGACTGTTAGTCCTGCAGGTCAAGGAGACATTCAATCATAACCTTTCTGTCTCATTTGTTTACTTTGTGCCAAATGTCACACATTTACAGTAATTTAACTGAAGATGTCTTAATTATAGCTCAAATGTCTCTTCACCGATCTCTTTGTTTGTATCTAATTAACTAAAATCTGATGGCAGCTAATTAAAATAAAGTGAATGCAATTTTCTAAATTCATTGTTAACTGACTTTTCCCCCAATGCTGCAACTTGTAGTTAATTAAACCTGCTGTGCATGCTAGGTACAGTTACTGTATGCTACATTGATGTATGCCATCTTTAAGAAAAGAACATCAGCACAATGACTGATTTGTATGTTGCTCTTGTTTCACAAAGTCACATGTGAAAACACCTGCCAAGATAGCAGTATGTAAAACATGCAAACCATAGGAATGCTGTTAATTTAAATCTCCTGTGAATATAATCTCAACTGACTGCCCCTGAACAAAGCATTTAAAAGCTCTTGGTGTAAATCTGACCTCAAGGTTGACCTTTACTGTTCTATTTCACACAGGTTTTGCGCTCTAATGAGGCTCTAATGGCTTCACCACTCATCTCCACATCTCCATGCACCGAAATTTGAATGTACGTGCTAAGATTAAATAAATAAACCTTTTGCACACTTTAGGGCTCTCGCAGAACAATGTTTTGATGCATGAAAAGATAGCTTTTAGTTTTAAGAGTGCAGGCCAGTCCTCAGACTAATATGACAAAGCAAGATGCCATCTAAAATATCAGTTAATAGTGTCACACAGAAGTCAGGTACTGTACACATAAAAAGGACTGTTTGTTTACAGTCTAACGGTCCTACATTTGCAAAATTGTATAAATATAAATATACAATTTTACAATCAATGTGCAATACACCAAATAAACAGATATGCTAATCTGCAGAAATACCTTCAAGTGAAAATGAAGCTCAGACAGCCACCTGCAGTGATGCATATTAAGAGAAAATGTGATTAGCTGTAAATAGATAGGCTTGCGACACAATAACAGTAAATCTTTTAAATGTAAATATTAAGCTGGGTAAAGTGGGACTGTACAGTAGACTCCTGCATTCCAGCATGTAGCAAGATCCCATGGGTAAGGAAGGACAGTTTACCGTAATACATCTTTTCACAACACTATAAGAATTCTTTCCTATTTTCTCACACGTCTTAAATCCAGCTCCCAAGAACTACCCCCTACCCATCTCACCCAGATCCTAAAGAAGCCCTTAAAATGGAGATTTTTTCCCTTGTATGAAATAAATAAGCTCAAAACTTTTTTTACATGAATTACAAATTAGGCTACACAATATCAGTAATTTGTCTCTGTGATAAGTTTTTTTTTTTTTTCTTCAAAATGTTCATAGCTGTCTTATGTAAAATAAAAAAGACTGAGAGATGAGCACTTGATGCATGGTCACTGAAAATCCTTGCTTTTGATTGGCTGGAAGATGTGGATTAACTTTTAGTAACCGGACAGTATAACCGAACTGGACACCTATGATATACTGTAGGTGTCAGGACGTTTCAGTTTAAATTATTAATGCAGCAGTATTAAACTGTAGGTATGGACTGCAACAGTGAGGCTTCTAGTAGCTAAACATCTATTTTGGTCAACCAGCGTTACAAATAACAAAAACATAAACAGCTTCTCAGTGAGAACCACCCAAATTTAATTTTAGTGTATTCTATATTTGTGTGAATCTGAACGTCCAACTAGAAGACAGAGGGGACTTTTGAAGTAACCTCAGCTATAGTGGAGCTGACAGCCTGCTGGTCTGAGGGACTGCTGCAGTGACAACATGAGAGGACCGGAGAGGACATGCGAACAGAAAATAAAGTGATGACGGGAAGTAAGAGTGTGAGAGGGAAAGAGAGTCAGCGATAGAGAGCTAAAGTGTGCGTCTGTGACAGAGGGAGTAAAAGAGAGAAGCAGCCTTTGTGTGAGAGAGAAAATGCTGCTGGAAAGACAGTTTTAATAATATTGTGCAGCAGGATGCAGCGCTCTTCTCTATTATTACAGGTTGAGTATGTTTAAGATTTGAGAGCAATCAGTAAAATTTCTCTTTCTCTCTCGATTTCAAAGTTTGTCAGGATTTTAAAACTCCTGTCTCAGCTTTGTGAACCCCTTCCTGTCTAGCTACGCAAACAAAATGCCATAGCCCTCCCATAATTATTCCTTACTTTAACTCCCGGATTTATCCCTGGTTAGCCCCTCCTGACAATCACAGGTCAAATCAGGTCCTGGTCCTCATCAGTGTTGTGTTCAGCACAGAATATAAGACACTGTGAGTGGTTTAAAATCTGATTATTCCTCAGTGGGGCTGTCTAGATAGTTTTAACCCTATTTGCAAGAATCTGGACAGTTACAGTATCACCTGGGAGGAAAACAAAGGAAAGAACTTTTGAAAAGGTGACCACAAAGCTGGTGTGGCCCATCATGCACACTTGATGGACAGCTGAGGTGAAAGAACGCCTAGTGGAGAAGTGGCAGGAATGTGGAGACACAGAACGAGAGAGTGTCTGTGAGAGAGAAAGAGGCTGACAGAGATGAAGAGATGAGCATGTACGTGACAGAGAAAGCTTAATGTGATACGTAGCCGCCTCTGGCAAGATTTTAATAATGTGTAGTGTGTCATGCACTGTTATTTTCTAATCTTGCATGAGTATGTTTGTGATTAGACAGCAGATACTCTGTGAAATTGTGTGTGATGCATCCTGATTTCAAACTTGGTAAGGGCCTTAGACTTGTGCATATATGCAAAGACCTACAGGGAATAACTAAGGCTCCGTCTGTCGTGCGATCATGTCCGTGTAAGGTTTGATTTCCTGTGTGATAGGTAATTTTCTTAAGTTGTCTTTAGTAAACTGACAGTGATGGTAAATGCTTGTGTCTCCTGTTCTGACAAACACAATTAGATGAGTTTCATTTCTTTAGATAGTTAAGGTGGTTAAAAACTGTAATTTCTGGAGCCACATGTATGTCTTCTGGCAAAAGTAATAATAAAATGTCATGATGCTGCAACTTGCAGCCGTACATCCAGGAGCCACAAGAGTATGACCTGCAAATACCAGACTTGTTAGTAATACATGTGGGTGAGATGAAATGCAAGAGATAACAGCATATGGTTGAACAACAAAAGGTATTCAGAGAGAGCTAACCCATAATGTTGTCATTTAATATATTCTGCAGAGACACTTTCAGTCCCACCTGACAATGTGGAATACAGATGATTTCATCTGGTTAAAATTCAAAGCTTCAACAAAATAATAAAGAAGAATGTGATTATTAGGGCAGTCTTCAGGGGTCTCTATATTTAAAGTTATATTCAAACAAGCACTTTAGCTAGGAAAATAATTCAATTTCTCTCTGATAACAGAAAACTAGATCAGAATTTAAGAAGCAGGATCATATTTTACTACTACTAATAAATACCAATATGCAGTCTGCTATGTTGCATTGTAAGGAAAAGAAAAAGGGGAAAAATATGTGAGTAGGTTGTCTTTGTGTGTTAGTTAGCATGACATCTCAAACACAAATGGTGTAAATTTATAGGGAGACCAGGGGCTACTGTATGTCACCCCTAATGATTTCCTATAAATTATTAATTCCCTTAGTTATTGATGAAGTGTCTCCTTAAATGCATGAAATGGAGAAAAACTGTGGTTCACATATCAGATTCACTGACACTTAAAAAATGCAGTTGAAGTTATTTCTTTAATTTGTTTTTGTTACTCCTGTGTGAATACATTCACCTTGTATGTGTTAGATTTTGTTTGTCCCTGATAGATTTGATTCCACATTTATGTGTTGTTGTTGTTGGTGTTCATCTGTGGTGTGCTATTACGTCTAGTGAACAGATACAAGCAGAGGGAGAATGTACATCAGACTCGCAGAAATCGCAGAACATTAATTAACTTGGTGAGAAAAAAAAATTCTAAAATGTCTAAAGTGCATACTATACAGAAGTTCTAACCAGATTTTGTACCTAAAGCATGATCACACTGTTCTGATTAATATTATGATCCAGCTAATTCAGCTCATCTTTACTCAATATGTAGCATGTCTTTGTGTGCTACAGCAGCTCTCACACAAGAAGAGGGTTTGGTTAAGAGGTAACAACAATGTTTTGGGTTCCTATCTGCATCATTACATGTGTAATTTATCTTTTTTTGGGTTGTTCACAACACATTTCATATATCTAAATTTGATAGATTTAGACAAAACTGTTTTTTCCTTTGATTGTGATACTTTTTTCCCCTTAAAGTAGTTGCTGATTCCTTGTAGGCAGGTGTATTTCATATAAATTCCCATAACTGTTGCATGTAATGTACATTTGCAACCACTTTTAAACATGATTTGCAATCATGCAAAACATGATGGCATTTCACCCATAAGTGGCAAGGCTGTAGAAGAAAATGTTCAATGTGAGTACATAAACAAACAGAAGAGATGTATGAAAGAAAATGGTAAAATGTAAGAACAGAGAATAGTGGTGTAGTCAGCTTCCATCAGACAGACAGCAGAGAAACAACTGAAAAAAATGGACACTGTGCTAGAGCTCTGCGTGGATAGTGGCCATTTTAAGAGCAATTTTTGCCTGCTAGTGGAGCAGTTCAACCAGCTCATTCAGGTTGTGAAACTGTTAAATCAACCAGAGAGTGACATTGACATAATGTGCAATGCTGCTAAAGCTGAGACATGTTCAAGTTGAAGTTCCTCGGTGAGCAAATCAATACATACCGTTTTCCCACTGTGAACATAGTTTGGAGGCTCATGGTTGCAAAACCATTACAAAGTAACAGAAAGAAAGCGTGGGGTGTTCGAAAAAGGCTCCCTATGTGATCCTGACTGCATGAATGTCCGCTCAGCAGATGGCCAAATCAATATCAATTTCATATATTGTGTCACCACCATCATTAAGCCTTATCAGCATTTTTTAACCCCTTATGTAATGTATATGTCAGTCATATGTGTGTTGCTTAGTTTCAAATTATGACTTTCATCTGCTTTTCCTCTTTGTTGATGCACCTGCCATTTGGGCATAGGTGAAGTGGACTTTGAAAAGCTTTGAAAAGATGTGTGTCAAAAGTACTGATTTTCAGAGCTCTGCTATGGCTGAAAAGACCTTCTGGATGGCATTCATTCAAATATAACCCTGCTTTTTCTTGAGTTTGTTAATGGAATTATTATTTCAGAATAAAGGTACTTTCACAAGCAACCTTGTCTCCTAGAAATTATGTTTATACAGCTAAGTTGGAAAAGCAATTAAGTTTTGAGAGAAATGTAATGCCACCTGGATCATGTTTTTTTGTCAACATAATTAGGAAACATGTTTAATGAACACATCTGCCAGGTACCAAAATGTTCTTATAGAACATATTTGCAAAATGGTCACTGAGAACGTATTTCAGTTGTTTCCAACAAAATAGTACTCTTGTAGTGCAGTGTCCTCTCATACAGACTAAAGCTTGCTTAACGTTTTTTATGGTTTATATTCGTAAACATAACCATATAAAAGAAAATACTGTAGTCACCACAGGTGGATATTGTATTGCAAGATAAGATATTTTGGCAGAAAACAAATGAAATTAGTTGTCAGTGAACATTTTATTTTACCTCTGTAACAAGAAACTAGGCAAACTGTTGTGCGGAACCAGATAAATGAACTGTTAGCTGTGTTTTATCATGCCATGTGTGCACAACAAGGCCCATGTGTCCTTTAGATTTTCTTCCAACTGAACATTTGAGAAGGTGATTTCACTGAGATCTCCTCTGTGGTTGAAGGTATTTTAATTAGCTGCCCATGTGTTTGGTTGGAATGACAACCTGCATGCACGTCCCTCGATGCCTCATGGTTTGAGAGGCAGTGGTGTAGATCAACGAAAGGCTATACCTCTCTGTGTTCCAACACACCCCGAGCTGCCAGATTAAATCAAAGAGCAACAATGTTCAAAGGAAGGGCACGCCGCAGTCAAACCAATCCATCATCTGATGCAACAATGGAAGTCAGGTTTATGTTGACTAAACATTTATTATTCATGCACCATTCATAAGGAAGCCATGTGAAGGGGAAATTAATGTAAATCTTTCTATTTTTTTCTGTTTATTTCTCTTTTAGGGATAGATAACACTCACACATACAGACACAAACACACAACACACATACTCTCTCTTTCCATGAAGCAGTCTCAGGATTCGTCAGTATATTGACCTGCAGAGCAAACCCCCTCAGGAGTTGTTCCTGCTTCCTTCTCCTTCTGAGCAGCCAAAGGATGACTAAATCCTGACAACTCCAACAAGATGAGCTGTTATTATGCTGTGAATTTCTCTACACTGTGTTAAATTGTTGCATTATAACAGTTAAACTAACGCTGCATTTCATTATTCTTGACTTTGACAGCAATAAATAAAACACGATGATGATAATGATGATGATGATGATTAAATATATGAATTCAAGACAGATGTGTTGTTCCTGATGCCTTTGAGATAGCTCCAGCCTCGGTCCTTATTATGTACTAACGAAGCATCTGGTTTGGATCTTATTTCAGTCACATTCTTGAGGGATAGTGCCGCCGTCATTTGTGGTTTCACTAACCATAATCTCAGTCTGTCCATATGTGATAAGTCAGGGTAAATTCCCAAAGTGAAATGAAAAGGTCTGGAGTTATACTGTTTCAAAAGAATATAGATTATTGACTTGTGTAGCTTTATGATGTTCTTTATATATGGTAGCTCAACAGTGCTGTGACCCAGAAAGAGGTTTTAGTAAATTGTATCATATCAAAATCAAAAAAATCCAATCAAATGATACGTCAGCGTTGATTTTAATAATTTTGGTTAGTGTTTGTCAGGTTGAAGAATATTTACTTCAGGAGGTCTTTCTTAAGAGTTTCAATTTAAAATTACCCCACTAATACTTTACAGTGTATGTTATTGCCTGACTGTCAGAAAGCATTCAACATAGTGGACTATTCAATACCAAAAATGTGTGATTTTGAAGGCACCATACCAGAACCTGTGGGGTGCCACAAGGCTCCATTTTAGGTCCTCATCTTTTTCTCAGTTATGTTAATGATAGGCTGGCTGCTACAATGGGTGAGCCAAAATGTAGAAAAATGTTGTTGTTGTCTGGACTGCTAATGAAAACGTCACCAACTATATTTTCAGGAAGGATATCCACTACAAATTTGTTTAAACATACTGCAGTTTGGCATCCTAGTGGCCTATGGGTCTGATTATGCAAACATGCCTCTCATTTTGTCTTTCTCCCCATTTTTCCAGTCTGTCTCTACACTGTTACTATCCATTGAGGGCAAAATGGCAAAATTAATGTAAAAAACATATCACACTTAATCTGTATAAAGAGCTATTACAATCACCTATCCGCTGCTTTTGTAATAATACTACCCTATTATTTCATTTACTATTAACAGTTGTCTAAATTTAAATGGACATTTAAAGAACGGGTTGGGGCTCATCTTTGGCACATGTTAAAATATTATTATTGTAAGGAAGTCAAAACTCAAGCAATACTTGTAGCCTAAAGAACAACTTTATTGTCAGACCAACGCATTTTGGCTTGTGAGTTTCGACCTCTTCCGACTTTTCCCCTTCTTCATGCAGCTTAGAAGAAGGTGAATTTGTGCCGGAAATCCCTACTCTGCCTCTATATTATTAGTGTAAGGTAGGTTTTCTGAGTCAGTTAATCAATCAAACAAACAAACCAACAATCAGTACAGTACTTGGCATTTTGATTGCCTTGTCATTAGACATTTCTGTTGGATGCTGAAACCTTATTAGACTGTTGACAGGCACACTATGTGGCTACTTGTGACACCGAAGGAGCACTACTTTACTGTTGCATTTATTATGAGTCACTCTGTATAAGTGCATCTGTTTAATGACCAAGTTGGCAGTTGGAATACGACTTTAAATTGTTTACATGTCTCTAATGTGACACTGTGATTTTGTGTAAATTACAGGCCACGGTAACTCAAAGGGCATAGAGTGCTGGTTGTGAGTGGGCTGCAATTTTAAGAATCCGTGTGGCACATGGACCACTTCCATATGCATTCGTTGCGCTGCACTCTCCAGTGAAGGCAGAACAAAAATGAAAGGGCTGAGCAACAAATGGGACTACAGGAGGATAGACTAGTATTATATTAAAATATAATATGGTAGACAACAAAAACCTTCAAAACAGTATTTCCTCCTGTGATTATTTATTACACATTACAGAGATATGATAAATGCTTTTGTAACAATTCCACAGTAGTTATTCAGATTTTTAAAAAATAGCATATAGCAAGTTTAGTGGTTGACTATGATTACCACAAACTGCTACATAATTGTTTCATGTAAGTGCACTGAAATTTTGTTATATACGATTCTCAAGTGTGATCGGTCCAATAGACTGCAACATCCACCCATCCATCCATTATCTTTACCGCTTATCCTTAGAGGGTCGCAGGGGGGGCTGGAGCCGATCCCAGCTGACATTGGGCGAGAGGTGGGGTACAGCCGGCACTGATCGCCAGTCAATCACAGGGGTGACAAATAGAGGCAGACAAACATTCACGCTCACAGTCACACCTACATGCAATTTAGAATCATCGATTAACCTAACCTGCATGTCTTTGGATGGTGGGAGGAAGCCGTAGTACCTGGAGAGAACCCACGCAGACACGGGGAGAAGATACAAACTCCACACACACACACACATATATATATATATATATGTAATGTACAATATATTGTAGTTAATGTCAGTTAGCAGCTCTTATCTAAAGCCCTTAGAATTTGAATGTTTCTGTACAGTACATTTATTTTTTAAAGTTATTGATGTATGTTCTAATTGGCTGAAGAGTGACTCAGAGGAAATACCCTTTTACTTTGAGGAAAAGTGCCCATTATAAAAGGCTAGGATGATCAAGCGTCTGTTTTTTGGCAAAAAAAATGATATACTGTAAGTGATTTAAATTCTCCACACACTAGGCCAATTTTGACAATATATGGATGGAATATGGATGCTTTAAGTTTGTTATTAGTGAGTTGATATGATTTGGATGTGTAGCAAACATTAGTTATTGTTACAAAATACTAGCGAACGAATACTAACACTCATGAATCAGTCAATTAAGGTGCACAGGGATGATTAGCATATTAAAAAGGAAACAAGCAATATATAAACAATATATAAACACCAGTAAATTATGTTATTGTGCACTGATTCCCCATCACTGTTTATTGTTATTTATCGGGATTTTATTATCCGGTAACTTTGTTAAGTAGTCAGTGAAAGAAGTCCAGTCAAGCTGTTTATTCTCTGCCCAAACAACTGAATAAAGCCACTGATACAGTATCTCACACAACAGTGGTGTACATAATGGACAGCACTGATTTATCACTCTCATTATGCCACATTAGCCAGACTGAAACAATGACAAAAGAACTTTATGAGAGGGAAAGAGACGGGATTAAAAGGAAAGTTACGGAAACAGAGCTTTAACAAGTGATATATCATTAATCTCAACCTGCTCTCACATCTCTGTTTCCTGTTGACACGTGTCACTCTTCAATCTGGAAGGACCAAATTAAAAGCAACGCATGTCCCAACAAGGTCTGTGCCACCCAAAGTCTTTACCGCAGTCACCGTCTCTTCCGCTATAGAAAGAGGTGGGAACTGAGCACCCTGGCAGCATGTGCAGACTTTGTTTTCCTTATTTGTAAGAGAAACAATCCAAACAGTAACTAGCTCTCAGTGTTTCAAAAATGCTAAAATCTCTATCAAAGGCTTTCCTATTAACCGTACAATTAATGCATCAGAGAACTGACTTGACACACTTCACAGTGTTTCATAAGAGATATGACTGGGTGTGATCTTAAATCTATGTCAGATCACTGATTTTGGAAAACAAGACATTTGAAGATGACACCTTAGGCCTCAGGAAATCGCGATGGTCATTTTTCCCTATTTTCTGACATATTATAAAAATGATTAATCAGTTAATTAAGAAAAATAATTGGCACATTAATCGATAACAAAAAGAATCGCTAGTTACAGCCTTAAATTTTTCTGAACAATGTATTTGCAACATCACAGATCTGTTTAAAAACAATAATAATTAGGACAAGTGTTCACAGCAGCTTTTAAATCAGTGGTTGGAATAAATCTCCACTATACATGTGCATCTACCAGAAGTTGCTTATTCTTGTGAGTGGTTCTCAAATCAAATGTGCCCACAGCTTCCACTTCTTCAGGGGAATTGCCTATTAACAATAATAATCATGCTGAACATTACTGATCAGACAATTTTTACTAAACTTCTTGTGCTTTATTTAAACTAGTATAATCCAGGACATAGTATTAAGAATAATTGTACATCATTGTTGTGCAGCTGACTTCATCTTTACTCCTATACCTTAAATGCCCTTAATGCTTTTAATGAGACACTCATTCCAGAAGCAGCTGCGTGTTAAACATCTTTTCACACCCTGTCTCATCAACACTGTACCGTAAGCTAGCTCCTTCCTTATCAGTGTGCTTTATCCATATCTGCCAGCCTGAAGATAAGAATTGTCATTTTCAGCCCATTAGAGGTCTTGACACAACCTGCCTCATGGGAGCCGCTTGCTGGCCAGACATTACCTCACGGCTTCTATGTGTTGGGTGAGTGACCTTCATTAAGATCTTACAGTCACTGTATGTACTACATTTTTTTGTACAGCAAAGTGGAAATCTCATACCATGATTTAGCCTAATTATTTCCTTAACATGAAACTAGAATATGCTGTGAAAGTTGCTAAAAGATATTCATCACTGTTAAAGGCCATGCAAGAAGACACCATTCACCATAGATCTGCCAAGATGAAATCTAATATTATTACATTCTACAACATAACAGATGAAATGAAGTTGAAAATTAAGTGTTAGCTGTATGTGTGCAACTTGTTCTTCATTTCTAATTATTCCTTCATTATTAAAGGTTAAATAGAAACATCCCTCTCATAATACAAACTGATCTGGGCTAAAAATTCTAATTTGGTATTTTTGGGACTTATGGGACTTACAGATCACTGATGAATAATACTTTGGAACATACATTTTGTTCCGATCACAAGTCTTTTGGCCCTGTACATGAAAATATTAAATTGGGCAAAAATAAGTATGCAGTAGAGCTTCAAAACTATGTTACAGTGGATATTAATTATACATTTAAATGTCAATGTTGAATGTGAAATGAATACATTTCAATAAAACTACACAAGGCTACTCTACAGCCATGCTAGCGGCTCTGTGAAGCTAGGCACAGAGGTGCTTTGAGCTAAATGCTAACATCAACATGCAAACATGCACACAGCGCCAGGTTCACTTAGTTTGGCCTGTTAGCATGCTAACATTTGTTAATTAGCACTGAACACAAAGTACGGCTGTGGGTGATGGGAAAGCCCTTAGTTTTGCTTGGCAAATAGAAATTTTGACCTGCTGGTGGTGCTAGAGAAAAGGTCAGGGGATCACCAAAGTCATTGTTTGGGGGGCTATAAATGTTTGTACAAAATTTCATAGCAACCCATCCAATAATTGTTGAGATATTTTAGTCTGGGCCAAAGTGGTGCACCGTCAGATCGACACTGAGCGTGGCTCTATGGATGTCAGAGTAGCCGTCTGAAACTGAAATACTGCACCATTCTTTGTTTTTCATCCATTTGATATGTTTTAGTTAACAAACACCACAGCTCATTTTTGCCAAAATGAGAGACGATTTTGCCCTGCGCTCTAAATTAGCTTATCACAAAGATTCAGTGCACCATTGAAAATGAATTAGAAAATGTGTAAAAGGTGATTGGAAAGCCTTAGGTATGAATGTTCTGGCATATGGGTCCTTTTTTCTCATTTAGAATGGTCAACGTTACAATAAAAAAGACTTACTTTTCTTGAGGTCACAAGTTCACATTGAAGATTAGAGTGCAGGTTTGATCATGCTTCCAAACATTATTTACACAGCTGCAGGCTACAGGAAAAAATGCCTGTTAAAATCTAAATGGCAATGGCATTCTCAAAGACTTTTCTATTGTTTTTGTCAGACAAAAACAAGAACCATGGGCACAATTCGATACTTTACTAAATAAACCTAACTGCACCCCATCAGTGATGTTATGAGACAGGAGTAAAATAGATATGAGGAGAATGGCTAACCCAGTAATTGCTTTTGGTCTGTTATTGAGGATCAAATTAACACAAGTGAAGAACAGCATAGCTGTTACGGTTGGATGTAATAAATGTTTCCATCCCAACTGCATGCTCTGTTGCATCAGAAGCTTGATCTAACGTGCAGTCATTAATGGGCACATTAGTGAAGGGGAAGCAGAAACATTCAGTGGTGTGAAGTACCTCCTTTTGTTCGTTAACTGAGCATGTGTCAGTGTGGTTGCTCTGTAAGGCTGTCTTGTCTTGTATGCAAACTTTGTCTGGTAGTGAAATGAGATTTTTGCTGGTACTTTATGTGCATAATTTGGCATTTAAAAAGGTGGCAGAGAGAGATCCCCCCCCCAGTTAAAGTTAATGAATAATGGAGAGACTACCTATATGCATGTTAATTAGGACACTTGGTCAAGTCATTTTATTGTGAGCTGGTAATTACCAGCTGGGTCATAAAATTTCAGCAGAGCACAATCAACTAGCTTATGCTGTGGTCTACGACTAAGAAAATTTTACTTTTGAAACACCATAAGTGTTAGGTTCTTGCAAGACTGAGTAACTATCTTTGTCAGCCACAATATATAACTACAATGAATGAGCTATGACAGTTAAAGAAATAATTGCTATGTGTCACCCATGGCCTTAATCAGATGAATTCCATCTCTTTTCATAAAAAACAACACACCCACACAATCTGTCTGCACACAAAGACCACCAAGTGGGCAGTAATAGCATATAGCTGTTTGACACTGTGAGTGGAAGGTGGGGCCCTGAATAGAGACAGGGAGGTGGAATATCTTAAACTATTATCAGAAAAATATCAAACTTCTTCACAGAAATCTGAGGCTTATAGTGTCTAACAAAGCCAATAATTTTATTACAATGCATGAGATTTTTATTCAAATATAGTATCTATCTCCTGTATTACTTCCTCTACCTCCTGTGTGTAATACTTTCTTACCTTTTTCAGCACTTAAAAACCTTCAGTTTAGACTGCAAAATGATCCACAAGCTCTGATAATGGCTAAAAAGTAGCTCACCAAGTGTTACATTACATTTGGCTCCACTGTACAATTTCACTGTAATGTAAAGACCAACAGTCTTTAACAACATAAACATTCTAACCTTTAACCTTATAACGTTGATATGAGGAATATATAAGCAAACAGCTGCTATTTACATAGCCAGCAGATGCAGAGCAATATTAGCATTGATTTGGAGTTGTTTGTGTCCACCTGATGAATGCAAGTCCAATATTCACTCTCATTTTAGTTTGGTCCTGGGTGGTAAAGTACACCCCAGCGGCCCCCACAAGGCAGGGGGGGTCCAACTTTGTCCAACTTTGAACACTGGATAATAATACAAATAAATAACCCTGTATAACTTATATTAAAATCAAACAGGACACACATTATCATGTTGAGTGTATTTTAAGAGGCAATATTATTGTTTAAAATCTTTGCTTGTTCACATCTTCCTCTGTCTATCACTATTAGGTCCCAACCCTGTGCTCAGGCACTGACGGGTGCGGAGACACCTGCAGGTGGCTGCTGTGTTTTGAACAGTTATTCTATAGTAAAATACTTTAGGGAGAAGTTTCAACAGTCACTGATTTTCAGCCATTTGGGGTAATGTCATCTGTTCCCCTCACATCCAGACAAACTGCTGAGTTACGTTTAATTTGTTTAGCAGCTGCTTGTTTGTCTTTTGTGTTATATTATTATGTTGTGTGTTAATGGTAAAAGCTGTGCTATTTCAGTGAGGAGAGGTTAAAACACTCTGTTAACCCGCAGTGTTTTAATGATATTTTTACAGGGAGAAATTGTGATTTATTAAGCAGCTGCTGGTGTTTTGGCGTTTTGACTGTGGTGGGCTGTTTTATCAGGCAGGAGAAAGGTTTAAAGATTTTGTCTGTGAGTGTGTGATGTTGGTCTGGTGCAAGCTGTACTTCATATATAAGTTACTTGTTACTGAACTCTGATATATAATAGCTTCTACTATCATGGATCAGGACTGGATACTGAACCATAATGGATCAGATGATGGATGGAGGCGTCTTTAGACTCAGCTGAACAAAAACAGCAAACGTGTGGGGCCGTAAACCCAAAACAATGAGCTGAAAGATGCTAAAACGTTCTGCAGAGCTCAGGGGAACAGCAGAGTTGGGTGATAATTAATGTCTACATTTGAAACACATATCCAGCGGAGATCAGGCACCTGGTAAGGACGTCACTGAAGTGTTTTTCCTTTGGAGGTGTACCATGCTCGGCTGACTGGAAGGAGACTTGGAGGCAGACACACAACAGATGGCAACAAAACAGTGACATGGAGGCTTTGCATGGATTGCAGCTCATAGTAAAACACAAAGGAACAGATGTGGTGTCAGGAAAGAAGGAAGCAGAGGTAGTGAAATTAAGACAAGTTCAAATGGGTCATGATATAAGCCTCTCAAGATAGGGGTGAGATGGAGGGATTATCCAACACGACGAGAGTAGCTAATCAAAGGAACAGTCTGGAGACTTCGTAGTAGGAATTTTACTGAAAATTTTGAGGTATGTAAGAGAGTAATCCTTGTGGCTGGATTAAATAACTATATGTATTTTAAATGTTATGACACTGCCCCTAATTTATATGACATAAGAGGAGATACTTTACTATTAGAAAAAGGAAAAGCGTGTTTGTTGTGATACTTTACTATTAGAAAAAGGAAAAGCGTGTTTGTTGTGAACTGTCAAACAGGTGGATAAAATACGCAAATACTCCCTTGACTTCACTTCAAATTGTTGGTAGTTAGATGAAGTCTTCTTGTCTGCACGTGACCCTGAAAAAAAGTTTTGAGCAGTGTAAAAAAAAATAAAAAATCAGTATAGCAGCATCATCTTCCATGATTACGTATAAGCAACAGAAAGATGTGTTTGTTTTGTAAATGTTTTCTTACACATAAATATTGAAATATTTTGGTCTTACAGCTCAAGTGGAGTTGATAGAAACGTATTCATCGATGACACCAACGGCATGTTTGTCATTTGAACATCGGTGGGGACATCTACTGGGAACTGTCCAAGCCACTACAATTACAGTCTTCACCGTGAGTGAGATGTTTCTTAATAGGATACTATTCATGTGTGTAATACATTGCATATACTATAAGTAACCCTTAGGGACTTAACATGACACCCTGACCTGAACAGTGCAGTAAAAAAGGAACATGATAGCTGTTATTCTGGCTTACACCTTAGTTGTAGTCATGTGATAAAAAACAAAACAAAAAACATAAATACATAAATTGCAGCTAATGATAAATGTATTTGATGAAATTGCAAAAATAAATGAACAAATTAATAAATGTTAATAATTAATCTGGATATCAACGTAGTTCTAAACATAGCAGTTAGAATCACACCAGAACATGGAGGTTTCTGGTTCCTTAGATGGCATCTAATTAAGAAAAAATGTCTTTTTGTATAAGTGCCAATTTCTATATTTATTGATCAAATTATATATCAATTGATCCGGACAGAATTTGAGGCCACAACCTGTCTTGCGTGAGCTTACCAGGAATTTTTGAGCTACATCAGCTCTCACAAAGAAAGACACGCAGTTCAGATGAGAACTTTCTCTGTGTTTGTATATATAACTTGTATAAGCTTCAGACTATTTTAGTTTGTTTTTATGTACTTAGTTGATCATTTAAGAATGATGGTTTGTACCATTTGATCAGTCAAACTGTACAGCAGCCTGTCAACTCTGTCTGTATAAATAAATAAATCATCATTACCTTCCAAAAGTCATTAAGGTTTCCTAACAACCAAATTATCTCATGATGGACCCACAGAGGACTAATTTTCTTTCTCCATCATGAAAATTAATTTTCTTGCTGTAACATACTAATATTCCATTAAAAAGTAATGTGTCTGACTCAAACAGATGACAAGATTTTTAAGTACCAGCTGAAAGTTTTTTTTTGTCACACACTTGGTCACAGATGGCATTTAGAATCTTTTGCAATCAATTTCCGTCCGTGTCCAACAAAACAGCTTCTAAAGCCCACACTGTGTGAAGAGCTACGATATAAATAAAACTTGTGTTGCATTTCAAGGTACATTTGAAAGACGTTGCCACTTATCTTTCCATCAGCTTCGTTTGGCCTGCCACCTACATGGACTTTAAGATAGACACCATACAGACGAACACAATGCCATGTAAGTAGCAATCACTACCATTTTAGACTAAAAGCTTTTGCCTTATGAAAACACATTTATTGCCTTTCTTAGTGGTGTGCCTTCACCTCCAGGTGCAGGGACAAACATCTGCAAAAGGAAGCAACATATCAGAAGGGTTAGGGATATGCAGGTACAAAAAATGTTTACATGAGCTCTAAAATGTGATTTCTATGACTTTTAATCATTTGACCAATAGCAGGTTGAAAACTCACACCACAAATTAACAGTGAAAGGTGGAACTTAAATAAAACTTGCTATTTTAATAAAATCATTTAAAAAAATCTCCACTTAGACACACGTTAGAAGACATTATATTAGCTCTTGAGAAAATATGTTATCTCTGTGGTGGGGGGAAAAAACTCTTTTGAGAAGGGTTACCTTGATCTGCATTTGTTAGTTCAGAGTAACACAGGAGGTGTTTTACATTTGGAGTTTTGTCATACTTTTATTTTTCTTAAAAGCCTTGTTGTCAGGTCACATTCTTTGTTCTCAGCATGTTACCACTGTTGCCACCCATTGTCCACCCACACAGGTGTTTTCACTTATGTTGCCTGATTAGACCTCGTCTTCCCAAGAATGTGTGGACATCAACAGATGGGCCTTTTTCATGGAAGACATTTTGACATGTCACAGTAGGAAAATCAAAGGTGTAAATAATAGATATAACGATGGTTGAATTCCATTTAGCTGCTTCGGTGTTGTGCATGCTGGCTCGCTGTCACGCTCATGGCTTACACTTGAATTGAACAGAGTCATCGTTAATGTTATTAGTTACACCTGTTCTTTTCCTACAATGACAAGTCAAAATGTCTGCTGTGAAAAAGGCCTGTCGTGCTTCATCGACAGCTCCCTCATTCATGTTAGCTTTGTTGCACCTGTTAGGGCTGTGGGGGGTTATCAATGCATAGGTGACATTAGGCTTGCTGGAGATGAACTGAGCCTCACCTGGAAAGCGGGCGAGATCAGGCGGTGGCAGCAGGGGGCAGTGGCAAAAAGCTGCAGTCAGCACGGACAGGTTCCAACAGCCTTCGCAGTCTGTACAGGAAGTCAATGAAATATTCACATCCTGTTGGATCCGATCCCGATTTAATAAAATGTTATCAAACCAATCTATACAGCTTGTACTCATTCTCCAATAATTTATGTTTTGATTATGTTCTTCTGTATGACAGGGTAGCCTATTCAAATCCTATATAGGCTAACTTAGGCTAACGCAGCCATCGATCAGTTTGTATATAAATCAGCTGCCCAGACTTGATTGCTGGTTTCTCTCAAACTAAAGAAATTCAAAACATGAATCAATAGTCAAAATACACAGGGAGAGGAAAGAAATACAAGACAACAGTTTCCATTATTGATCTGTCAGATATTTAGACTGGCAAGGCTTAACATCTGTACAGATGTTATTTTAAGAGGTTCTATAAAAAGTTATCTTGTTGAGCCAACATCTAAACCAATCTGCTATTAAGTCAGATTAGGTCAGGCGTTTCCCATCATGCCCTGAAGTTTTGCAGTTGGCGGAGAGCAACTGAAAACACCTGTGTGGGTGTGCACGGCCTTTAAAAGCAGCAGGAAGTGTTTTGCCACCGAGGCTAACTACCATGTGGAAATATTGTTTCATAAAAAGTTGGCAAAGATGAAAATAAATGCTATAAACACCAATTTAGCTTCCACAGTAAAATCCCATCCCTTTTTTTTTTTTTTTTTACCAATGATTGAAGATATATATAACACATGGTCAGTTTGCAGGATATTTCTTTGGACTTTAGCTATGTATTTATTGATACAACAATTTAACAGTGCTGTTAATCACTTTTGTATTTCTAGTTCTATAATTCTACAATTTTTTGACGTGATCTATCAGTACAACAAGAATCTTGAGGACTTTTCTTGTGATTATTGAGAATTTACAGTCACTTTTTTAACCCTTATTTACAATAAGTTGCAGTAATGTTTAAAAACTCAGCTTCCAGTCAGCTGGGGAAAAATGTGATTGTTTAAGGAATCCACAGTTAATAACAATTTGTAATTATTTAGTTAAAATTATCTTAAAACATTTGATTGCAAAAAGTTTTATGTTCTTATGTAAACATGGACAATTGGTGAACGTCCCAGCAACAACAAACAGACCTTTTTTGCATTTTTAGGCATCGACACTTTTGCAAGGAAGGCGGTTTGTTTGTGTGAAGTTAACTTTTGATTTTATTTCACCTGGGTTCCTAACAGTGGTTCTAAATGAGATTACCATATGCTGAAAGGGGCGATGGTTGGGACATATGCCATCACTCTTCTGAGTGTACAGCGTTTTGCAGAAATACTGTGGGGACTGAACAAAATTGCAACCTCTAGCAAATAATGTAAGCATTGCAAAAATTGCATATTTGTTGAGGGACTGATCTATGGTTTGGCACATTTTTTTTTAAATTCATGTGTTCAAGTCATTTTCTAATAATTTATGCTGCATTCCGAAAAGTATACTAATCATTATTTTCCATTACAGCCATTACTGTTTTTCAGCCATCCATGTGTGAGCTCTTCTGTCCTCTCAGATTTGTTGCAGAGTCTCACGAGGATACAGGCTACAAATGGGATGCAAGCCATTTATGAGCCATTTAAAGTGATCTATATTCAAGCTTTCATGGTCTCTTATGTCAGGCTGCCCCTGGCTGTGCTCCGTTTTGCATAGGAGACCAGTAAAAGGGAATTACATCACTTTGGAAATATGCAAGGACCTCTGATGAAGGGTTTCCAAGGGAAAGGGATTATCCTCTTATGCTCCATTTGAATCCTTGGAGGAAGAACAGCGTATCGACCCCGGTTCAAACACACACATTTTTCCTGTCTCATTCATACAATAAATGATGCCAAATTTGTGATGAAAAATTTATTTTAAAAGACACCTTGCAGACCAGCTGGAGGCTATATAAATTGAAAGTCAATACAGCACCTGTAGTCATCTCTGCAGACCCAAGAAATTATTAATGTGCCTCATAATGTGCTATAAAGTTTACAATTTAATCCCCAGTTTTTCATTGTTTCTGAAAGACGGAGATACATGCACCGAGGATGTTATTTTTGCTCTTGTGATCACACGTGGTAGTAAGATAAAACCATTCTCAGCAAGCATTTAACACCATTTTGTTTGCTATTGTGCAGGTTTTGAAAACAAAGTAATCACTAAAGACATTCCAATTATATTATATCAGTACTATATACTGGGCTGAGTATTATTGATTACATTTTACATTTATTATTCTATCTATTATTAATGACAGATTACATATTTACTTACCATGTCACTCTGACTCTTCCTGACTTTGACAATCAAATACAGCTGTGATATCATACCAATCCATGTAATGAATGTTCTAGTAAAAATCATACACAGTATATCACTTTTTTAATTTTGTTACAAAAATACATAATCCTGGGGTGTAAATATAGACAGTGCAGGCAGTGTGATTACATTGGGGCCAACAGAGAGAGCGGGCCCTCCAACAATGTGTTGGCAGACGGGCCCTTGCGAGTCAGAAATACAAAAAAGAACTCAAAAGTGGTGCCACTGGCTATATATGCCCTCGACAAGGCAAACCCATCTCTGCCAAGGTTTTAATTTATTTTTGTAAAATAGTCACTAGCAATCTATAACAAAATGATATGCTTATTATACATAAACTAAACTATAAAAACTATGAAAAGCTTTTCAATTAAATGAATAATTTCTTATTTTCTTTGGTATTTTTGTCATATACAGATATGCAATGATGATTGCTGTGTAATATGTATGTTGATGTTGTCCAGTGAAGTCTCTATTTGATCAAGACAATACAATATACGGTAGCCAGTTTAGTTCTTGAAATCTGTCAAGACTGACAAGTGTGTGTGTGCGCTTCATAACTAGTAGTCGTTTTGTCTCCTTGTCCCTACAGTATGTCATCATAGTAAATTGTATGAATGGTTTGTTAGAACCAAAAAAAAAAAAAATAATAATTCAAATTCAAATTCAAACCTCTCTCATGTGAGGACGATGCTTGAATATATTGAATAGAAATGTTCAGCCTTCTGTCCAAATAATCTTTTTGAAACTAACAGATTTCCTCTCACATAATCTCCATCACTAACTCAGTTCTGCACGGCAAGGCTGGAGTCTTTCTTGGGAAAAATGAAAAACATACATGTGCTTAGACACACACACACACACACACACACACACACACACACACACACAGAGACATACTTTCTACAGAGGCCCAAACCATCTGTTAGTGCTTCTAAGCACCTGTGTTGGCGACCACCTGCCTTGGAAACATCCTGGTTGGACAAGTTTCATATTAAGTCTGTAATTGACTGCGCCCTTTGTAAAATCTGGAGCAATTTGGAGCTCTTCCCTTCACATCTGGGAGGTGGCTAATGAGTTTCTGACTTGGAACAACTGAAACCTGCTCAGCTCTGTTAATATGAGCTTTTGTGTAATATCCTCTCAAAATCCACATTTTTAACCTTGCAACTATAGTACGTTTAGCTGAGGTTAGACGCTTGTGCCAGTAAAATCTACAGAATCGATTAACTACAAAGTGGAGCAGATAACAGGGTGATCACCCAGTGTCAGAATTCCTCTTTGTTATTTCTATCACCAACAGAACAACTGCATTCCAGGCAGTGAGTTAAAAAAACAGAGCACTCTTTGATGTCATGCAGATTTAAACAGTGGAGATGCTCATTTGATAGTGAATAGACTGTCATTCACTTATTTCATTTTGTCTTAAATAAAGAGAATAAAATAGAAAATCAAAAATCAAAAACAGAAAATGAGTGTGTTTTCTATTTTCAGAAAGGTTAATCTGATTAACAAGCAAACCAAAACCACCAAACAATATTTATGTACAGACTGTAATTTGTTTTCATCTTTGGAATAGCAGTGTCAAAGAACGCATTTTCATATTGTTTTATAGGTTTTTAAACTAAAACACGGAAACCAGACACCAAATTAAAACAACCCTGCTCCAGATTTGAAATGCCAACACCACAGAACCACCAGTATTTTAGGAAAAGGTTGCTATTCAGGCAACATTTTTGTATATTACAGATACCCCCATTCATTTTCTATACTTTTCTATTTGAGTAACGTTATATTAAATGCCAACACCACAGAACCAGCAGTGTTTGGGGAAAAGGTCGGCACTGCAGCTGCAGAAGATCAGCTTTGGTCGCTGGGTCCTCATTTGACACTCAAAAATCGGAGTAGACGCGTCAAGGCAGTTTGACGAGCCTCATAACGCTTTTGGTGCACACAGAATGTATAGATTTCTTTGAGAATTGTATTTCATCATTAGACAGATACACTGGAATAACTGGGGTTAGGGTTATCTCACACACAAAAGTAATTCTTGCTTTATGAGCAGTATCAGTTCAGATTCTTCTCATTGTCACTGCTTGATTACATTTTTATCTTTAGCAGACAGCAGGGAAAACTCACCTGTTGGACAGAAATTTACTAAATGAAACACACTTAACATACCATGTTGTCGTGAACTTACCAAGCACCTATTGTAAATCCCTGCAGTAAATTCCATTCTAATTCATATTGGATATGGATACTTGAGAATCCCAGTGGGTGTTGCAGTCTGACAATGCAGGACTGTCGTCTGGCACACTCTTGTACCGCGGTAATGTCGGTGGCTGTCATCCCGAGGATTAGAGGATGAATAGAATGATGAAGGATACATGCCGTTTCCCAGATTAGGATTGACCTGCTTTAAAACATAATGGTGATTTCTTCTTATCCGATTAAAGCCACCAACTGACCCAAATTATTTTACTTTCTCTGCATTCAATTTTGAAATATCTGCAACAGCATAGCATGAGAAAGAATTTGATTTTCATTAATCTAAGAAGTCATTATTTCATTCAATTCCAATCAGAACCCAAATCTGAACCAATTTATTATTATCGAGAGCTTGTACTCTTGCAGCCTGTATTTGTTGTGCACATGTTGATCTGTAAGCTGTGTGCTCGACTGCCCGTCTGTCACAAGAAACAAACTGAACTACACAAATCAAATCCTCAGACTGACTTCAGTGAGTTTGGACTCCTGTAATCTACCTTTCTCTTCAGTAAATACTAGTTCTACTGTTTCTGTGCTGTTCCTATATTTATATATAGTAGACTTGGATATTTCAAAATGTGCCTTATAGAAGAGCCAAACATTGTACCACCAGCAATTGTTTTATAGTTGTTAGTATGTTTAATACAGCACGATTTTAATGTGTTCTACAGTGTGAGTACAACCTAGAATTGCGGCTTAGAGTAATATGCATTGAAGAAATTTTATTTTTATTAAATGTGTTACAAAAAAAAATGTCATTACCATCTGTGTGACAATATAATTTTCAGTTGTGTTTCGTGAATAGTTGCAAAGCATAAATTGCAGGCAATTACCAATTCATGACACCACAGTATCTCATAACAATAAATCATCTGCACCACCTGTTAGTCAATATCAAGCTCAAATTAATCATTTCCCAGTATTGGCCAGATGAAAGAGGCTGGTAAACTCCTTTTCTGTCTTCTTCGCCAGCTGAAATTGAGAATGCAAACTATCAACGTCCAAAACAAAAGTACAGCCACGACCATGACTCATACAAGGTCATACAATGTTCCCACACTTCCTGTAATCATTGGGGATTTCAAATAGCTCCCAATTCTTCTTGCTTTATTTCACTAACTGACCGTTAGCTTGCTAGGCTGATGCAACACATACTACATTTCTTGTTTTCCCACTATGCACTGGCTGTCTTACTTGCAGTACATGAAACAGATGAACCCACAACATTGGTGCAGCCAGATAGAGCAATTTCTTTAAACAAAACTACATTTAAAAGACCTGAATCCAAAATGAAACCAGATACTTTGTCCAGACCTGCTATGCTCGGGTCATGTAGCAGAGCAGTATAGTGCCCCCACTGCATGACCACAAGCTTACAGTGGATTTTAAAGGTCCTGAAAACCTATTTTCTCCATCAGCCTCTTATTATGAGCTATTGGTTCTACGTGAAAGGTCTGTTTCCTGCCAAAGTTAGCTTATTCCACGTGAGAGATTTTGTGTATTTTTTGTTTTGTCTATGCTCCTATGGGGCGGGACTTAGAAAAGGTGATGTCATGTACTTTGTTGCACCAATCAGGATTTAGAAACATATGAATCAATATTTGATGACAGCTGGGGTGTTGTTTGCTCATGTTCCCAGGCCACTGTCAATCAAATCTGATCAAATGACACCCACACAGTCCTGATTATTTAAGTTTTTGAGTGAGGACTAAGGATGTTGTTTTTCTAAATTTTAACTTTGACTACTGCACATAATAATGAATATTCAATGTTTTATAGAGAATACTTAAGATTTTAAATCAGATTGTGTTTTAAAGTACCATTGTAAGGCACCATTGTTTGTATGTATTCATTGCACGATCTATGTGAAAAAAAAATTACATACCAGCCCTTAAGACTGCAGAAGACATCATAGTCTATGGGAGAATCAGACAGACAGAATCATTCACTAATCACCTGTTAAAAATGTTACAGGGTAAAATATAAATCTGGGTTTATCATTGGGATTATGAAGTTAGCATCTTCCATAGTAAATGTTTTGTTGAATTAGTAACTTCACCACCTCAAGCAATAGATTCTGTCAGAACCATCCAGATCACTTTTGGACATTATTTAGCATTTAATCTGTCCTGTGTTCTTTGGATATGAATTTTAAAGAGATGTATGTCAGTCTAAGAGAAAGTGGTGGTTTTAGTGAGCAGCTCAAATTCTGTTAATACAATAAAAAACAACAGGATCAGCTCAACACTGTTCTGTGGCCTCTGAATAATTAGAATAGCAGTTAAAGCAATTTGATGATAGTATGCAACTTAGCTGGCAATATGTACCTCTACATTTATGTGCTCATGTTTGTAAGGAGTCATTAAAGTTGACGGCACAACCAGAGCGCACAAGGGGTGCCAAGAGTTAATCTAAATGTGCTGAGCAGACAATGTGTGTCCAGTGTAACTTTATGGTTGGAGCCTTGATCACTGAACCACCCCATCTATTTGGGTGTATCTCATTACATGGTAAATGGAAGAAAGAAGAAAGGAAAAAGTGTGTAAAACCCTTTTCAGAATGGATTACCTTCTCTTGGGGAGGTCAGGTAATTTAATTTTTACAGCACCACTCAGTAATGTTAATCCTGTCTGAATCAGAGAGGTCTAAAATTCTACTGCCATGCTAGCGGCTCTGTGAGACTGTATTTAGGCACAGCCGTGCTTTGAGCTAAATACTCACATCAGCATGCTAACATTCTCACTATGACGATGCTAGCTAGTTGATGTTTAGCATGTATAATGCTTACTATGTAGGCCTACACAATCTTAGTTTAGCATGTTACCATGCCAAGTTTGCTAATTAGCGCTAAGCACAAAGTAGCCAAAGCTCAGGCTGATGGGAAAGTAATTTGCAGATATTTGGTCATAAAACACTGGACAAATGGACATTTTGACCTGATGATGGGGCTAGATGAAAAGTGAGAAAATCAAAGTTATTACTATTCAGATACTACATATCTTGAAGGGAACATGAATTTCTGAAGTGGTCCAAAGTGGTGGACTGACCGACCGACAAACAGACCGACATTGCCACCCCTAGAGCCACATCGCTACCGTTGCTAAAAGGTGGGGGCCATTGATGTACTGGTAGAAAGCACCAATCTGTGGCTTGAGAGTCAGCTACAAATGAACCCTGGAATACAAATATGACATCACCACTAAATGAATAACATTTTTGCTTTGGTATTTTTAAGGGCTTAATTAGAATAATTCAAGTGTTAACAAAAGTTCTCCATCTGCTCATTTGGGTGCGCTCATTATATTATGTAATACCTGATGTTTTAAGCTACCAAAAATAAACACTTAATAATTCAGAAGAACCTGTTTGCCAAAAAATGTGATTATATTATTGTACATGTAATGCATATATTCAGATATGTATCACAATTTTTTCAGTTGTGATTTACAAAGCTATTTGATGACTGAAGTTATGAATGAAGTGATGAATGACAAGGCTTGAGAGATGAGGTTGTAGGAACGACCCCATTAGATGACTCACATTAGATACAGCCAGGATTGCCCAGACTAAAGACTACCCAATGTGCAGTCTAATCAGCCAGTTTAAAGCATGAACAAATGTTGGTTGAGTTTCCCTGTGGGGATACTCATGAGACCCCAGCTGAGCGCTGCTGTGTTGGAGTTTTCCCCAGAGAAGCGTCACCTCTATGCAACTGAGAGGAAGGCTTTGACTGTTGTTTGTGTCTGTGTGTCGAACAGAGTCTCTGAATGGGGTCCTGGAGAGGGCACCGTTTGGGGACTCTGTAGTTCGGCTAGGGGACTTCAACGCTCAAAGGAGAAACAGCCTGTCTGATGTGAACCTGCGTGGTGGTCCGTTATTGAACTTCCTTGCCAGTCATTGTCCATAATAAACACCATGTTTTAGCAGGTAGCTCAAAAGTGTACCTTATACCAGAACACCAGGAGATCAATTATCACTTTTGTAGTTGTATCATCATTTCTGCAGCTGTATGTCTTGGATACGCAGGTAAAAAGAGAAGCAGAGTGGTTACTTTGAATTGTGTTCAAAGTCAATCAGATATTGAAATAACAATTCAAACCATATGTGAATGACACTTCAACCAAATTTACCTGTTTAACCAAGTATATAACATTATTTATGTGAATCAGCATTTCTAAATAGATGAGTTTAGGTGGGTGGATATATTTCACTTATTTTTAAAAAGCACCATTTGGTACGACCAAGTGTTGGAAAATGCTTTATGAATGACTGACCAAATGTGTTTGACATCAGATATTTCTCGAGGTAGGCATTTTTATGTGCAGATGTCTAAAGTTTCCAAGCAGATAAGTAAATGCTGATACCTTAAAAAGCATGAATGTGTGAATGTATGTCAAGTATGGTGCAGACACTCCAGATAGACACTGAAGGTACTGTTTCTCGAGGGTATTGGTAGAAATCCAGCTACACACACAAACACACACACACACACCTTAGGAATCCTTTAATCCTGTGATATGGAGGAGAGGATTTAAGCAATAAGAATCCTAAAAATAACACCAAAGTGCCAATATAGGGCACTGATATGATACACCATTGCCGCATAGTCATCAAAGGTGACAGGTATCATCCTAAAGTAACTTCTGCCAGTCTTATCTCAGCACTGCCACCACACATCTACCTATTAAAAGCATTAATGTCACACCAGCTACAGACAAATTACACTATTAACAAATTCAGTTAGGGCATATCTCTCAGACCTGTATGGGGAGAAATGGTTGAGGGATAATTGTTATTCATTACATGTACACTGGTTTTTAGAGAAGTGCCAGGCTGGGTTGTTTTCAGATGGATAATTGGAGTCTCCCCTTTTACTTTCAGAGTTCACTCTGAGTCACCTGCATGGGCGAACAGCTGATAAGCGACTCAAATACCAGCTCTCTAGCTGTGTGGTAATTGAGCTGCCAACAGACATCCAACCCACTAGTGGTTACTTGTATGACAGTCCAGCTCTGTATCTGCACTGGGTCTCAGATGGGGAGGTCGTGTCATGCCACTCAAAAAGGAGACAACTCGAATCCTTCAGGTAAAATCTTCAGTGCTATCACACTCCATCAGTTTTCTCACTGTGGTTGGTGACGTGAGAAATGGATGTACTATAACCGAGTTCTGCTGATAGCTGAGTGCGAGCAAAAATGTCAAGCCTCCAGCACAGTATTTGCTAACATGTGCTCTTCCACCATTTGGGAGCATTAAGCTAATGCCAGTTTTAGACTCTTGCCAGTACAATCACATTGCTGGCTGATATGCTCAAAGTAAATTGATGCACCACATCTCTGCAGGTGAAGAGGATTTTCTTCCTCTGCCCCAACTTTGGTGTTAAGGTGTGCTGTGGAATATTCAGTTCTTACCAGAAAAAACTAGATTAAAAACAAAGAAATAGGAATGCTAAAAACAAAATGGTGATTTTGGATGGTTGCTGTGCTGTACTATTTGTTTTTGATAGTTGCAATTGTAGTAATATTAGTGCTAATAGTAGTATTATAACAGCAGCAGTATTACAACATGTCTACATTATGTCTTTCAGCCACGTTTTTTAGTCCTACGTCTGATGGAACGGATATGTTTCCATTTTAACCAACGCAGCTGTCTACACATGACGGCTCACACTCCACACACACACTTCATATCAAATACACATGTAAGTATATGATTGTATGTTGGGATGTAAGCTGTGAAAATGCTTCAGACTGCAAGGCATTACTGTGGCTGAAATGATCCGGTGACACTGACTGAGGACTGCAGCTGCTGCTGTTGTGCTCTTTTCGCTGCACAGCCAGCGTAGACAAGGCGTTCGCAGCAGCAGTGACAGAGGTCCGTTGGGAGACATGGGGAGCTGTGTGTGTATTTGTGCGTATGCGTGTGAAAAATTGCTGACTCACGGCCAGTTTAAACTAGTTAGCTCAGAGCGAAGGAATGGTAGTTTTAACCCTCAGACTCATAATGGTCATAGCTCAAAAAAATGGACATTTCTCACTTAGATTTGTACTACATACATTCTGAAATACAGTATCTGTACACAGTGTTTGTATTACAATACAAATGTTTTCAATAAAGGATTTCAAAATTCAGTTGTACCTGGGAGAGGATGGGACAGTGAGAGTCACTCCTTGCATGCCTTTTAGAGGCAAATTTACAACTATTAATTTAAGATTTTGATTTAGATCATGGCACCAAAAACCTGCATATTTTCAGCCATTTTTAGTGTATACAAGTTCATACAAACTCTCAGGGGTTGCTTGAAGACGGTTGACAGGCATGACTATTTATGTAAAATGTAAAAGAGATGTTTATAAAACATCAAGATAGAGTATACTCATGGACAGGAAAATGTTTGACAAATACATTCTCACCGTTTATTAACCTTGCTCGAAATATGTCAGATGAAAGCCCAAACGCCTTCTTTGTAGAATAAGGATTTAAAAAGAACTTTGGTCATTGTAATGCACGTCCAACTCAGCAGTGCTTCTGAATGCTCAGAGGTATTAAAAACCGCTTCAGAACTGTTTAAACTAGAACTCTACAAGCATACTGAATAGCTCAAGAAGGGTGTGTTTGGAAGATATATATTCAGTGGGTAAACACAGTTAAATCATAAAGCCGTGGTGGGCAATTTCTGTGAAGTAAATGAAGGTGTGATTAATTCAAGTATCCTGGTTCCTGCTCTTGTGTGATTACCAGTGGGCCATGAATCATCCACTGTACCATCCTGCACCTCAGTCTCATACAACTGAATTACAGGAGGGGAAATTTTCTAATTAACTGTGGGTTAATTGCTCTAGCAGTTGATGCTAGGAGAAGGATGTGCATCATGTGGTAGTACATTTTCTTTTAACTTTAAAGGGACTTCAGATCACCAGCTTTGCCAATGTAACTCTCAGTGTACAGAAATTGCTTTTAAAGTTTAAGGAAAATCTGGGTATCATTGTATATACTGAAAATATAAAGCGTGGAAGAATAGTGAGTCTTGTTTCAATTTCATCTTTATCTTTTTGTCTGCACTGGCATGTATGGAAGACAAAAGTGTTTGTTTTTTGCTCAGTCTGTGTAAATAAACACACTGTAGAGTCTGGCTCTTCCTCCCTCTGTATAATTTCACTAGACTGACACTGCTAGAAGATTTACTAATTAGCTAATACAACTATAGCTCTAACAGTAAATCGGTAGTCAAAGGCAGTATTTTACTGTAAATGACAATAAAATAAAATTATAAATCTGTGGAATTATGCATTTTTTCCATTTTATCTTCTTCAGTTTAGAATTGTACTGTATGACCTTTATGGCACAACATCGATACAACATAGAAGCATGGGCACAACACATCTCATTTCTATGGCACTGCAGAAGGCATTCGTTTTTATCTGAATTCCATTTGTGAGTTCAGGGGGAAAACCATGGGCAGTTCCATATCACTTCTGATATGGAAATGTATCATTCTGTGAATGTTTTGGTTGATGAGAACAGAGATACCTCTGTGAGTGTGAGTGTGTGGGCATGCTCAGGCAGATATCTGAGTGCAGCTTGAAGGCAACATTACATTTTATGACTGACGAACCTGATAGATTGCCGTATATTGGAATTCCTCTGGTCTGCTAACATCCTGTAATAACAAGCACAAAACCCTTTGGAGACAGACGGCTCGTCTTTCTGGTGATTTAAATCTTTCCGCCTCCGCATGTCTCCTTTCCAACACTGCTGATTCAAACATCCCAGCCTCACCACGGTAAATTAAAAAGAACAATACACTGTTTCTGTGTTGTTGTCTCATTACATGAAGAAATTATGTCTCAAACCAATCCATTATGGGTCTAATTGACCTAATCTATGTGGTTCTTGGGATGCAGTGGAAATGCAAACAAATCTGCTAAAGAAACTTTAATTCTTGATTTAGTTTCTGAGTTAAGTTTCTTGGCCTGAGTGCCTGGGGTCCGAAGTCCAACAAATATAGTCTGGTGAGTGTGTCTGCACAGGCTTTAAATACAACAAAACCGTTGTACATAATCCACTGTGACTTGTTTTTTAGTCTAAATGCTAAAAGTCTGAATTGGTTTCAAGCCATGCTTCAATAAAAGCTTTTGTAACTTATTTATTATTTTGGACCGCCCTGATTTCTTTTGTCTTGTTCAATTTTATTCATTCATTTGGCTGCAACGGTCAAAAACACACTTTCTCCTTCTTGTGGGATGCCATTAATAATAGAAGAATAGGATTGAAATTGCTTATCAATAGACTTTTGCAGTGAGCCACTTTTCCACATCACTTTCCCCAATTATTATCAAAATTGCACAAGATATACACATCGTCAGAGATGCTGCTATTGAGAAAGGTTTATCAGGTTTGTTGGGTCGCCTTTGTCCAGTTGACAGTGCCAATACTGTCACACTTAATCAATTTAATAAATATTTTATTTAGATTCTATTCTCATCTCAAGTACGTACGCATTAACATTCTTCTGTTTTCACCTACACTGCCGGGAAAGATAAGGCCCTGTGTTTGCACATCGAATACTGAATGCATAGACAGTGATAGACTGCCGACCTGTCTCTTGCCTTAATGTGTGCTCCAATAGGACCCAGCCCTTTGTGACCCTGAACAGGACAAGCGAGTATAAGTAATGGATGGATGGATGATTTAGAAACAACTAAATATCTGACATGCAATAATGAGTCTTCTACAGGTAATAATTTCACCTGCCTGTACACTGCCACTGGTGAAATAAATCAAGGCAGAATGAGCAATGTTACTTTTTCTTGTTGTGAATTCAGTTAATAGCACCACTTTTGACAGTTAACATTATCAATATGCAAATTACAATGGCGTTCATTTTTCACTATATAGAAAGCTGAACAGCACATCATCTAATTGGTTATACTAAAGCACTTGACTGTATTTACCCTCACGCAATAATTGACTTACTACCCCCTGCTAATTTTAATGAAACTTGTTACAAATGTAGAGAAAAACTGCATTTTGCTAATATGCAAATGTCCATACAGCTGTTACAGTGATGTTGCATTTATCAACTGATCACAGCAGCTGCAAATTGACAAATAAACGTGTCCTTTATGTAGTCCTAAAACTGACAAAATGTAGTAAAAGGCTATCAGACAAGTCAAAAATATACCTGAATGCTTTATATGTTTTCTTTAACCTCCAATCAGCTGGTTAAAATAAAGCAAAAAGCTTTTTATATTTTTCCTTTACCACCATTCACTTGATAAAATAAATTAAAACTTAATGTATTTTACTCTTCTTTTCATCTTCCACTATCTTTCGCTTATCTTTATGTCCAGGGCAATGATTGAGTGGGACATTTTCAGCATATTTCCATGCTGTACAGACTATTTCAATGTATTATATTCATAGATAGTTAGAAATATCACTTACTTCACCTGGCTGTTGCACAGAGTAAAGTACGTCTTCATTTTGTACATCATTACTACTACAAACACCTCACTACCTGCTGACAAGAAGGAGGTGTGTCAAAAGTAACGAATCCCTCTAAAACTCATTAGGGGAGATTTTGTTCAGAACTGTCTTGATGAGGAACTGACAGAGGATATCATTAACACCAGTTCTCTTTGACGTCGACTTACTGGAATATAAAATTGTGAGTGAGTTTTAAGGTGTATGTGCCATCGTGAGAGCTGAGTGGGGAGGATGGAGTGGATGATATCCAATTAAATAGAAAAAATGGTGGTGAATGTGGATGAACTGATGAAATTCTGGTGAAATACTGTAGTGATACTAATATATTCCAGCAAGCAGGAGATACAATAACCAGAGGTAGGGCGGTATCTGCCCAGCTTGTGAAACAGACGTCCAGACAATTAAATCAGTTTCCAAACCAATTACAGATAGTGACACTGATGGAGGTATGTGGGTGTTCAGGCTCTGGCTGCTATTGTGACCGTATACATTAGATACACGATAACTAGCTGCAGACAGATACAGTATATGCTTGGATATAGCTAGATTTTTATGAATAGCATAGAACAGAATGGGAGTAGAGTTAAATAGAATGGAAGTAGAGCAGAACTGAACAGAAAACCTTGAAAGTACAACGCAGTTCAAAAAACAACACATTTATATTTTGTGAAGTTAGAAGATCAGGTTAGCATGTGAAATTTCACAGATCATATTTAGAGCAAAACGTATGTCAAACACAATTTTACTGAAATAATGACAGATTATTTCAATACAGCATTGGCAATATTACATCATTGAGGTGTGGGTATGAGGCTTATATGAATATAGACATTTAATCATTTTGTTCTACTAACGGCACAGTAGAATGAGCCCCGGTGAATTATTTAGTGCTTATGAAAAAAGTACTGTAGGTTGGTAAAAGTAAAATTGAAGCTATTATATATTATAAGTAAATATTCAGGAAATAAAGTAGGTTTAGGCAGTGTACAGTTTTATACAGTTGGCCACTGAGAAGCTCCACTGCAACACTAAAGGATTATACATTTGTAGAAGTCTGTTGATCGATCAGCCCACCACTTTGAACCAGAATTAAATATTTTAACAGCTATTTGAAATTTTGTACAAATATTAATGGTCCCCAGACTTTTCCTCTAGCTCCACCATGAGGTTGACATTTTTGGTTTTTAGTCACATTTCTCAACAACTATTGGAACGGATTGCCATTAAATTTTGTACAGGCATTCATGGCCCCCTGAGGATGAATCAGTGTTGCCAACTTAGTGACTTTCAAACTAGAGTTGACGATTTTTAAGACCCCATTACCAGCTTCTTTTTTTTCCTTTTTTTTTAAGCATTTAGTGACAAATAGCTACTTTTTGGGCAGACCCTCAACTCTGATAAAGAGCAGCTGTGCTCCAAATGTTATCTTGGTGAAATAAATAGCGAATATTGGAGCCCTGCGGTGTGTGAGCTGTGTATTTGTTTATTTTGTGATTTTTTCTATTTTGGCTCAGCACCTGCCCCCTTTATTTGGTCTGGATGTGCGTGCTTACTCCTATTTTGCAGACCCTCAAGTCTCCCTTGAAGAAACTTGCCAACATTTCTCAATGAATGTGCTCTCATGTGGCACATTCATTTGGACTGACTGTGTTCAGTGGGTGGAGGAGAGCAGCAGCATATTCATTCGACCAGTCGATCAGTTTTCACTTATACAGGGAAATATCTCTACATCTAATAGCAGGATTGGCATAACAAATTGTACAGACATTTGTGGTTCCCAGACAATGTATCCTAATGGCTTTTTTCATGAGGTCCACATTTGTGGTTTTGAGTGAAATGTCTCAACAACTGTTGGATGGCCATGAAATCTGGTACAAACATGTCATGTTCCCCTGTGGATGAATTGTAATAACTTAGGTGATTCCTTAACTTTTCATCAAGAGCCATCATCAGGTCAACATTTTAATATTTACTTTGATTTATGACCAAATACCTGCAAAGCTAATGATATTCCCATCATCCTCAGATGCACTTTGTGCTTAGTGCTAATTAGCAAATGTTAGCATGCTAACATGCTAAACTAAAATAGTTAGCAAGGTTAACATCATACCTGCTAAACATTAGATTGTTATCGTTGTCATGGTGAGCATGTTAGCATACTGACATTAGCATTTAGCTCAAAACACCACTGTGCATCAGTACAGCCTCACAGAGTCGCTTGCAGGCTGTAGACTCTTAATCTGGTATTTGTTAGTAGATCCCTCTGACATGTATGTGATGTGTATGATATGTTGACATGCAAATGACTAGTGAAACTTAGTAAAAGTGAGCATGTTAGAATGATGATATTAGCATTTAGCTCAAAGCAATGATGTGCCTAAGCCTCAGCCTTAGTCTACTACTGCATGTTTGCTGCACTGCAAAATGCCTGTGTTTGTGTTAAAGGCTTTAAAGGAATCTGTCCCCATGCCATTATCCAGCCCTACACACAGCCAGGGCATTCTACTCTGCCACAAATGATCACTCTACTCCCTCCTGTACTTCAGTGCTGTAGTGACCCTCCTCACTCCAATCAGAACATCAGTCACTACCTATCTTGCATCACAGAATGAGAAGCTTTCCCATCAAAGAGTACCTCACATTGACCCCTTTCAATGCAATCATTTCCCATCTCTCCTTCCACTGTTTGGTCTTCATGAAGAATACATCTTTATTTCTCTTCAATTATTTCTTTATTTCCTGTCTTTTCTAGTCTCATATCATCTTATGTGATTGCTCAGCAGCTAAATAAACTGAATGGACCTACAAAGATGAGATGCTGGTGGAAAGCAGTGTGTGGGTACTTGGATGGACCAAATAGAGGAGGCGGGTATGTGGGCCTACCAGGGTGGCGACAATACCCGCAGAATGCGGGTGGCAGTAGTGGCAGCAGGGCCTTGACCTGCTGCCACTGTTTCCACGGCAAGCCCAAACATGGAAACTGCTTTGCCACACCGGTTCAGCGTTCAAGGTGAGTAAAGTATTTTCTTCAGAGTAGGTGAAAACCAAAAAATTATAACATAGGGGAGATCAGAAACGCTGTCCATCAATCAACACCAAAGTCATCTTCCTTTTTCCTCTGATCCACAGGTGTTTTCAGTTCTCCTGATGCTCCCTGGCCACACACACAAACCCCAGCCCTACTAATCCAGAATGAAACGCATCTGAAGAAAGTGTGAGCTGGGGCCTATACACTGTGAGATCTCTAACCCTTACTAATGTTAATGGAAAATGTACATGTTGCTCAATCACAACAATTGTGAGTTTACCAGTGTCCCAATCTTTGTCTTACATTATTATTTATCTTATATTATGTTCATGTAACACTGCAACACTAATACAAGATGGAGGTGAAAATGTAAACATGTTTAACTGAAATTTGATATGTCAGATACATGGTGGCGTGAAAATGTTAGGCTAGTTTTCGGTGTTGGCTTTCCACGATGTTTCTTAGATTGGGAAGACAGACTACTGACTAGTTATTTTCTCAGGCACAGAGTGGCATGCATGTGTCTGTAGTAAGTTATAGTTTTAGAGGTGTGTTTAGGTGCAACATTTAAAGGAATAGTTCACAACTTTTGGAAATACATTTATTCGCTTTCTTTCCTTAAATTAGATGAGAAGATTGAAAGCACTCTCATGTTTTTGCGTTAAGTACAGAGCTAGAGCTTGGAGGTGATTAGCTTAGCTTAGCATAAAGACTGGAAGCAGAGGGAAACAGGTAGTCTGGCAGTCCGTACAATATAAAGTCTTCAGAGACAGAACACAGAAGACACACTAAAACCAACCACTGGATTGGAGTGGTGTAATTGGGACACTTGTGTTGACAGAGATTGAGATCAGCGTTAAGGTTAGGGTCAGTTTTTTTTCAGGTCAGTGTTCAACTTGTAATGGCTTCAACTGCTTCCACGGTCAGCCATACCAGAAAGTGAAAGTGCTCTGCTGCAACTTCTGCTGGCCAGTGTGATTGTCACCTGTGCTGACAGTTTAGTCAGGAGCACAATAAGGGAAAACAGGAAGAACAGCAGCTTGAATTGCTGTAGTATCCACCGCTTATCCTTACAGGGTCGCAGGGGGCTGGACATTGGGCGAGAGGCAGGGTACACCCTGGGCAGGTCACCAGTCAATCACAGGGCTGACACACAGAGACAGACAACCATTCACACTCACACCTACAATTAACCTAACCTAGAACATGCAAACTCTACACAGAATGTGGGTTAGAACCCAGAACTCGCTTGCTTTGAGGCGACAGTGCTAACCACTGCACCACTGCACCACCCTTTTCACCCATTCATGCACACCCACACACCGTTGGCAGCAATTTGGGCTTTAGTGTCTTCCCCAAGGACACTTCAACATGTGGACATGAGGAGGTGGGGATTTAACCGCTTACCCTGTGATCAGTGGACGACCCGCTCTATCTCCTGAGTCACAGCCATCCCTTGCTGTAGTATATAAAACTAACATTTGATCATAATGTATAGCAATATTAGTTGGTGCTGGTGCAATCCACATCATGTAAGTAGATATAAAATATTGTGTACACCAGTCTTGTGGTGACAGGATATCAAGAAAGCACATGCTAGATTTTTTTTGTCCATTAATCTCACTTGCACATCTACCAGCAAACATATTTCATGGAAGAGTGCTTTGAGCAGCAGCTGATGTCAGATTTCTGTAACTGTGGCACGGATACCTGCTTTTGTAGATAGTCATAGACTCTAATCTACCAACTCAACCAGAACCATAATCTCTGTTTTGTACCTCATGTAACTGTAGAACACTTTTGAGCCAACCTTTATTGTAACACTTCCAGTTAATGCAATTACAAGGTTGTCAGCAGGATTCACATCATCAGATAAAGCAGATATTTGGGCTGTGTGTCATCTGACTAACAATGAAAACATATTTACGAATGATAGAACTTAATGGCAGCATATACGCACAAAAAAGAATGAGGCCAGAAAATGAACTGCAAGAAAAAAATCACTCTCTCTGAACAGAACTCCTCAAGCAAACACAATCTTGACTATCTTCACCATCATCTTGATTGAAACCCTACACATTTTATATAAAAAATGGGGGTCATAATAATCACTGAAAAGCAATTGTGTAAATTTGGAGGAATTTTACGCTTGTGTTTTCCTTTTTCCAATTACCCTGATGACCATGAATATGGCTAACGGACCTTTAATAACAAAATATGTCCCCTTATTTCAGCCCATTGGACAGAGGAAATTTTGACATGGGCCTTTTCAACCAGCTTGGATTTCCACATCACCATCATCATCACCGTGGCCACTGTTGTGTGTGGGTGGGATTCAATAATGACCAAACAAATCAGCTCCCCTCATCCCCCCATTTAAAGCAGCAAACATTTTCCTAATGGGCCTGAAGGAGAATCCAGGCCAGCTTCTCCAAAAAGAAAATTGCTCTTTGTCAAAAGGCACATCAGAGTCCCATTATACAAACACACAGCATAGCAAATATTAAAACACAGCACCTCAGATATTTATATAAAGCAGTCCATATGGTGTCCAAAGGCACATGATGTCCCCCTTTTTTTAAGTTGAGACACTGAAATTCCCTTTGTTATATTTAC
Source organism: Macquaria ambigua (assembly GCA_008360985.2). Taxonomy (NCBI): domain Eukaryota; kingdom Metazoa; phylum Chordata; class Actinopteri; order Centrarchiformes; family Percichthyidae; genus Macquaria; species Macquaria ambigua. Next base: position 91,217 of record VMKM01001471.1, read on the forward strand.
TGTGCATAAAGGTGAACACAAACATATTTCAGATGACAATGGCGGGCCACAACGTGAAGAGGTCTGTGTGTGTGCCTCCACCAACTAAAACTGAATCTCATTTGCATTTGCTATCAGGGTGGTCTGAAGAGTCAAAATGAAAGCATAATTTCATACCACAATTGCACTGCGCCAACTCACCTGCATATACACAACCTCAGGTGACCCACTCCACCTACATCGCTGCAAGGGAGTTCCTTTGTAGCCATGAAATTACAAAACAGTCACAAGTGCAAAAAAAAAAATGAAATTACTTGTGCCGGACTGCATTAGCGCTTTTGTCTGCCCCAAAGTGATTCTATATCTCGAGAAGAACACATAACATAAAAACACAAACACAACAAGAGGTTTTGTAAGTGATATTGCTTTGATCTCTTTGTAACACCTTCTTCAAGAGCTCTGCTGAAGAGCACAAAAGTGCAGTGTTGACATCCTGTCAAAAAAAAAAAAAACCCAAATAAACAAACAAAAAAACCAAAGAAACATGGTTGTGTGGGCTTCTCTAGTGGCTTTGTAAGAGAGCTACAATAGAGGTATGAGCTGACATTCTTGCAGTGTTTCTCTTCGGGGAATCAGCTAATGAATCCCTCCATAACTCTGTAATGTGGAGTTGCAGCTATTGTGTATAGCTTCATAAAAGCCTGCTGAAAAGACAGAGCAGGTTAGAGCCGAATCAATCCACACACACACACACACACACACACACACACACACACAGGGAAACTCTTAACAATGTTGTTGTGACAAACTGTGGTTTTAGTGTAAATAGAGTGCAGAAGAGATACCCAGAGGAATAGGCTGAGAGGCTTAAGCATATCTGCAGAACAAAGATGGTGTAACCAAATGAATGCAGATGTGACAGACACAACACCCTATATATATATATGACAACATCAGTCTCACTGACAACAGAAACCTTATATGATGACTTTATTTGCTTCTCTTCTTCACAGTCACTTTGTATTCTTATTTTTGGGCGGGTATATTTATTGGGCTGCACAAACCCCTACGCTTCACCCACACAGGTGTTTTCACTTGTGTTACCTGATTAGGCCTCTTCTCAAGAATGTGTGGGTGTGTCCAGACTGTGTTTGATTGACAGCTCATTCACTCTCCTGTTAGTTATGTTGCACCTGTTAGGGTGGGACAATTCACAGCATTAAGACCCCGCCTCCAACTTTATGTGGTACGTACAAAATCACACAACCTCAAGAAGGATAAACAAGAAAAAAGAGAAGGGGTACATAAATATGAGTCCTGATGGCTTTCCGAATTGTTTGTCAATGTAGCGCTTGTAGTTCTTGAACTGGTGTTCGTTGGGTTTACTCTGAGATCATTTGCATTCATGGATATAAAACTTGTCATTAATAATAAGAATATATATATATATAAACACAACTTCTCTCTGTATTATTCTACCGTTATTATTGTTATTAGTTCAGAGTCACATAATTCCCAGTATAACTCCAACCAACTTCAACCTGATGAGAGGTCTAATTAGTCAGTGTAATTAAAAACACCTGTGTGTGTGTGTGTGTGTGTGTGTGTGTGTGTGTGTGTGTGTGTGTGTGTGCACGGCTTATAACTGTAGGTTAACAAGCAGGTTAAGTCTACTCCCGAGCCTCAAATGGAAATTCCAGCTATTTTTATCAGTATTAATAATATTGCACTATTAATATTGCATTATCTAACGATCTGGGAACTCAGTAACATGGCTGTTTTTAATAAACCCCCAAGTTAGCTTTCTATTCCAAATAAGCTTGGCTAAGGAAAATGATAAAATGATTACCCATTGCAAACATCTATCACAGTTTACAGACTGAATCCCTGGTTCAACCTTGACCTACAGTGTATACTTAGTATAATCTTACCATCATTTTGCACACACACACACACACACACACACACACACACACACAGTTTTCTTGTTCAATGAGAGATTGTCACCTACATTTCTGGTGCGCTCACTTTTGGTTTCATCTCTAAATAAAGTGGTTTAATCTGGCTGAACTGGCACATCTACAACCTGTCCAGTCATCCGACCACTCTTTCTTGCTGCCTCAGACTTTGTTGAAACAATGGCACCATGTTCCTAGATAGAAATGCTGGTCATCAACTCATCTAAGCAGATAGATTACAAACTTCCCTTAATAATCATCTTTTAATCGGAATAGTTTTACTTGTGAGGAACGTTGCAAAATTTTGTTTTGTCTAACATTTGTGTAAATAAGAATCATACAAAATGAGGATGAATGCCTCATGACTTGTGTGCAATTTTATTATACTACACTTTTGCAGTGTTGTCAGTGTCTAGACCTGCATTTGCTGACTTGCTACCCTCCTCCCTGTACCCACCTGCTTAGCATAAAGACTGAGCAAGGGGTGGCGGACTACTCTGATTGTCTGGTATTGTTTTCAGTACTCTCTGTACAGCTATGTCTAAAAAGGGACCTGTGGGCAGAGGAGATCACTGTGCAGTCCACTTCAGTCTTGGTGTACTTCTCACCTAAGCAGCTGTAGGTGTGGGAGACCACTGTGCAAAAGTCCTCCACTACTGGCATGTGTTAATAGCATGGCCCTCCACCTTCTGTTTAGCAGTCTGGATAGATGATTTGTGCCCAGGTCTCTGCTTCTGCCTTTTTTCCACCTCTATTTTTAACCTGTGATACTGGGCTTGGCCACAATTAGCATGTGATGGTGGCGTTGCGTCTCCAACCTTCTCCACAGCAGTTTGGTAGCGCTTTGCTGTCTTTCACCTGATGACCCACAGGGCAGGACACAGTGGGTCTTTTGTCCCAGAGTGTGGCACTGCCTACCCTTTAGCCTTTTGCTGGAGCAGTCTGGTTAGGTTGAGTGTGGTGCTTTGTTGGTGTGACCTATTACAAGTCTTAACGCCATGCTGTCCTGTCAGTGTCACTGCAGGGGTTGCACTTATCCAGCCCTGTTAGAGGGTGAAGCCTGTGTGAAATAGAATAATGGTTATATAATGCAACCCTAGATCTCTATCACAGGAAGAGCAATCTAATGAGTCCCCTTCCATTCTCATTTTTCACTGAAGCTTTGGTGAATGAGGAGTAGCGAGGTTGCTGCCCTTTTATAAGGGCAAACCCCAAAGAGATCAATAAGCTAATTCTATTCGGCTGAGTAGATCCATACATACATACATACATCCTCTCAACTGCTTATCCTGTTCAGGGTCTTTGGGGACTGATGCCTATGCCACCAGAGTTTGGGCAAGAGGTACTGGACAGGAAACCAACACAACACTTTAAAGCAGTAGTTCAACATTTTGGGAAATACACTTATTCATTTTCTTGACGAGAGTTAGATGAGAAGATCGATACCACAGAGACCTCTGGCCAAGAAGTCATATGTAGGTTAACACAGGGTCAACGGTACAATGAAATGTGTTGGACAAGAAAACAGGTCAGCTCAGCAACAAGAGCACTAGTCATAAAATATCGAATATCTTTAAAAAAGACGATAAAGTAGCTATTCATAATACTTTTAATACATTTGAAATACATTTGAATTTGAAAGCACCTTTCACAAAAGGACACTGTACAGTGTAAAAAAACAGTCTAGAGTAGAAAAAGAGTAGAAAAGACTAAAAACATATCTGTCTGTCAGAGGTTCTAACAGGTTAAGTTTGTCAGAGGAAATATTGTGACATCTCCTAAAACTAGAGATTTTGCAGATTCCATAGATACTACTGATAGCTCCAAATACCAGTTTTGTGGTGCACTGGATGTCTGTCATCATTTACACATCTCCCTGTTTGTCAACAGATAAGCATAGACAGTTTTGATTGGTAACTGAGTTATCTTTGGTAACAGTTCCCCTGTAGTGTAATTACCTTATCTGTAGTGTGTAGTATATAGTATAGGTGTTATGTTAGGTCAGATAAGTGTAGTAATACAAGTTTTATGTTTGTTCATTCTGTCGTTGACCGCCACAAAATATATTAAGTAGCAGACTAGTAGCAGTACTGTAGTCAAGAGCAGACTCTAGGTCTTGAGAAAGTAGTAATAGCTGTTATATATTAAATTTCATTATTAATGTAAGTATCTGTTTTAACTTCCCAGTTCAGCCAGCAACACGAGAGGATGGACAGCCTCTAGACCTGGAACACTATGTTGTTCCAGGTCCGTAGGCAGCATACGGGACAGCCAACGTAGTGTTCCAGGCAGAACAGCGGGGACCACATAAAAAAGATTTGGTGCACGCTATGCACGTGCACACACCCTGATCTCAGGCCCAGATGGTCTGGGCTTAGCCCCAGACCTTGTCAACTCCTAAAAACGCCCCTAGGTCTCAACAGGCTTGCAAAATTAAACCCAGCATCGTCTTGCTGTGAGGCAACAAAGCTAACCACTCAGCTTCTGTGCCACCCTTGGGTAGGTACAGTTTGTAAATTTGTGGTGTGTCTAAATCTGTAGAGGCTCGTTAGCAGGCTCCTTGTGTGATCATAGAGCTAGGGTTGTACAATATATAACAATCATTTCTATCCATCTGAGTTCCACTTCTGGAAAAAAGCAAGAATATGTCATCCGGTGCAGACAGCTCCGAAGGTTGCGGGAGTCAGGCAGCACCAACCCCTTCAGGCCATGAGGAGTCAGTGGTCAGGCTGCAGGCTGGTTCAGAAAATAATCTCTGACCCATCTCATACCCTCCACCCAGAATATCAGCTTCTCCCTCAGGCAAGCCTTTCAGAGCCACCAAATACAGCCTAGGCTGCTAAAAAAAATCATTTGTAGTTTCCATTTAAAGGCCTTAAATAGACAGTAATTCTTAAGCTGTGGACCTGTGGTCTGTATGTTGTATACTGATGTTATTTGTGTTGTATCATATTTTTAATATATATCTATTAAAGCTTGCCATGATGTTTTTTTTTACCAGCAGCACTGATTTTCAGATAAATTCCCCCTGGAGAAGAGGGTTTATCTGATCTTAAACATGTAAATTCAAACAAACACAAACATAATCATATGCGTGATTAGGTGAGTGTCTTCTCTTTCTCCGTCTCACTCACACAAACACACATTGACACACTCACACACATATACACACACACACACACACACACACACATTCACAGGCATTGTAAAAAAGGCAGCGCATGTTGAACAGTTGAGATCATGGAGTGAGGATGCTGAATTATTCATCCAGTCCTCTGTCACTCTGTGCTTACACAATACTGAGATCCTGTTCACATGCATTAGTAGCAACACAGAGTTCACAACATGACCACACACACATTTCTCACTACATGTCTGTGTGATGCTCTACCTCTGCATCTTTAAACCTTGAGTTGATGGCAGTCTCGTCCAAGTCAGTGTTTCAACGCCTGTGTTTATTTTGCTTGATTTTTCCAGCGTTTCCTCAGCTCTTGTTACCCTCTTGCCCTTGTCTTCTCCCTCTGTTCTGTGTCATGGACCCTGCTCCATGTTTCCACCTCCCGCTGTGTGAGGGACAGTCTTTATTGATGCAGTGTGCCATTGCTCCAGAAGTGACAGGCAGCCATGGAATGAGAACAGGGGGTTTGAAATTGGTGCGCGGGATATCTACATCTCATTACCTGGTTGCCTCCATGGATCTGACACATCCAAGTCTAGGAGAGTTACAGTCTACAACACATCATGAATATAAGCCACAAAGCCGGGGTGTGGGTTCAACTACTTTTCATGTGCAGCTACTAACAATATTGATTTTAAAATAAACCAAAAGAGAAAAGCAGATAAAACTTCTTGCATTACTTAGTTAAATGCAAGCACAAATTAAACAGTTTCCTTTTAAAAACATATCAACAGATGAATAGTCACAGTCTGATAGCTGCTCTTAGCATTCAAGCATGATTTCCATTTGTAATTTAATTAATATTCAATTTTACATTTCCTGAGACACGCTCATTTCGTTCTGCTTTAACAAACTAATTACTGGCAGAGCAGCAAAAACAAATTCTCATTAAGTTGTGTCCCATGCCTCCTCATTTAACGTAAATTGTAACTGAGCTTTGTTGGCTGACAGAGAGAGAGAGAGAGCAAGAGCCATAGAAAAAGAGGGACCAGAATATCTTAAGGCGGTTAGCTTTTGTTTGGAGAGAGAATATGGTTGATTCTCATAAATAGAGAATTTAATTTAACGACGGGAGATCCAGGTGAAAACAGACCACTTACACAGTTAGCTGAAGCCCAACGATGTAGACATCAGCTCATTTTATAAGCCAAAGTTTCAACAGTTACTGAATCTCTGAAAAAAAAACTCTTCATACAAATTACAATAAACTCATTGTTAGTGCTGTAATGAAGGCAGATAAATGTGACATTGAAAATCTGCCATCAAAGTGTGATCCGTGAATATCAACAGTATGATGAATACCTTGCTAAGTGACAAGTGTCGCTTTGCTGCAGTTAAATCCGTTACATTAATTGGATCAGTGAAATTAATTGGAGAGGCTAAAAAAATCTGCAAGTGTAATTTCATAAATTACAATCTTTTGATGCCAATTAATTCTTAAAAATCAATGAGAAAAGGTAATTCACCGATCATAATAGTGAAGCATGGCAAATGGTTAGAAATCAGAAAAATATATTGTGAAAAAAAACTATCCACCTGTCTGTCTCTTTTTAATGTATATAAGCTTCACTCTTACAATCAATCAACTTCTTAACATCTGAGGGTAATTAACATACTCTGTGTACAGGCTTAAAGTTTCAAGAAAGCAATTAGACATAAATCTATAGCCCAATAAGTTAGTTATTGTGTCCCAGTGGGTAATATTTCTCCCACACATTCTTGAAGAAAAAAAACATACATTATGAAATGGGCTGACAGCTTATATGTCTTATTTCAAACCCCCAGGAACACTATGAGGCCTTGTGAGACTTTTACATACTGTACATTGCAAGAGGCCCAGCTGAAAAACAAAAATGACGTTTCCTGAGTGCCACATACATTCAAAAATGATGCCTGCAATTATGACAATTTGAACACTTAGGTCCAATATATATTTGAAGCCACTTACAGTAGTACTGGGCAGTCAGTCGACTCAGCCAAAGAAAGACACTAATGGACATGCATTATTGGCACCCAGGGTAAGAATTGGAGGTTTTCAGCATATGTGTTTGGTGAGCAGCTTTCACTGGAATGAATGGCCGCCGTATTAGGATTTTTCATTAATTGTTTATTACATTCATGATGTATTCTTGTCAGTCACATTATCATCTAATGCATTTTTGGTTTGCAGCTAAACAGTCTGAATTTACATTTATTCTCTGCCCTTGCTTTCTTTTGTTTGGGAATTGTCCTTCAAGCATTATAATGTCAAACATGATGAGAGAGGCAATATTTGACATAAAGCCTAAGAGCAAATTTATTTTTAGTCCTGTTATTCTGCTGTATTTTATGCTGAGGAGATAACACATTTCTAAAAAGCTGAATATTTGCTTCACAACACCACAGCTAAGCAGTTGGGAGTACAATAGTGAGTTAATGTTGCAGTGGTCATTGAGCCAATGCTATTGTCATTAGCCTGGAATTAATAGTTAATATACTGAGACACTTGCTAAGCAAAGTGTAGTCCATTAGGTACATTGTTTTATTTAACAGAAGAAATATAACGTTAACTCACCACCTAAATACCCTTGACATCCTAAACATTTTAAACATTTGTTGCAAGTTCATAAGGGCCCAGATTTCCAAGTATGTTTTACAAACAACTTAACTATTTTATCCTGTATAGTATTTGCGGCAGCTTTATATGTGGCCCTGTAATGTTTATTTATCATTTAAAACACATGTATTCATCATAGATGAAACAGTGTTTAACCTGCAGCCTGAATAATGAAAAAAAGACTAACAAAAATGTTTGAATAAAGCAATGAAAAATCACAGTCACATTAAAGCTGCATCTATTGCTTTTTTGGTGTTGTTGTTTGGTTGGTTGGTTGTTTTTTTTGTTTATTTGTTTACTGGGGAACCACACAAAAAGATTTCATCAGTTATTCTCTTTGTCTGTCTGCCATTTGGTGCTGGGCAGGTAGTGTACAGTACTTAAAACAGCCTGGAAACAGGGTTGACGAGAGGAAGCCGTAAAGCCAAAACAAAGAGCTGAAAGACTCTAAAATGCTGTCAGTCAGATGATAAACCTCTGTGGATTCGTCACTATGTGACCACTTTCACATTGCACATAGTCATTTGATCCATTGTTAATTTAAAAATATTGATTAGTGCAGCTTTACATATTCTAACAGGTGTGATATAACATGTATAATCCAACAGATATTACCTTATTTACTAAACAATGTGAATTACATCATAAAGAATAAATTCAGCAGTAACTCAATACTGTTTTTACTTACATAGGTCAGGTCATCCTTGGTCCAGAATGCTTCTGTAAGGCTGTTGATTTGAAATCCTTCTGCTGCCCCCTCAAGACAATGTACAGAAGCAAGGAAATGCGTAAATGTTGGGAAAAAAACAGTAACACAAGATATAAAATCTAAAAACAATATCCATCATCACAATTTTGGCACAAACAAAACCTCATACTTTGTTTTATGAACACCATGATGTTGACACTGAAATATGGCCTTTTCTTTTGATATTTTACCTTATATCATAAACATTGCTAGTTTTTGACTCTATTACCCACTGACACAAGCTAAGAGGTAACCTTTTTTTTCACTTGACCTTTCACTGTGCAAAGGCGCCATATGTACCACACAGACAAACACACTGGAGGTTGTCAGGTGCAGTGGCATAAAAAAAATATAATTTATTTGTTTATGTTCTTTAAAATGTCATTCCTTTCCTCTCAAACCTATTAACTGGGGTTACAATGGAGCTGAATTCTTATCTATCGAGCCTCTCATGAATGCATCAAAGCCTCAGTACATTCACTGAATAACAATGAGAGTTTTTACTGGGAGAAAATATTTCATCCAGATCTATGGAGAGAGATAAACAAGTGAATATTATACAGACAATAATGCCCCGAAGGATGATTAGTTGTAGCCTATAACACACAGAATAAGTCTTGTGGGCTGAAGGAAACCTCATGGCTTGTTTAAAGTACTGCTGTTTACATGTTGTGATGAAGCAAATCAATCATGGCTGAAGCTATGCTCACAAATGACAATACAATTTGCCGTTCAATGTTTTGAAATTGCAGCTGTAAGTGAAAATGTGGCAAATCAAGAGTAAAAATGCAATGTTCAAAGGTAAAAAAACACAAGTCTCGTTTTGTCAAACTTGTATATGTCTATTTTGATTTGATACTAAAAGAATGATGTGGTGAATACAGCACCTATGAACAATGTCTTTAATTTCCTCACACTCATCTTTAAACACACTGGAGTGATTCATTTTATTAATGTCAATGAATGAACACAGACAAAACTGCCTCATTGATTAAGCCAAACTGGTCCAGATAATCAAAGCTCAAGGCACAACTTTTTGATTTTAGTTTTATGTGTTATCCCTTGTGGGTCCATTATCCTTCCAAAAAGGGTTTCACATACTTCTTAAAACTACCTTTAAATAAGCTTGTGTGCTAACCCAAATGTTAGAGTCAGATTTCACCTTAGGGTGTTTGGTATGTTTGCTGAAAGTCTATTCTTCACTTACTGAAGGATGTACACAAAAATCTTGGTTTCTCTTTTTCATGAAAATAGTGGATCAAGACAAACATCCAAACAAGACTCCTGTGTTTGTGTCAAATGGACCTCAGTCTTACCCTGGTTGTTTTTGTTTTTCACCACCTGCACTCTCTGTGTCCTGCTGCTTCTGATTGCTAACTTATTGTCTAATTGTCGCAATTGCTGCAATTACACAATGGAGTGCTGCTCCATACTACACCCACAAAGGCATGAGCGACCTGCTGTTAAACAGTGTTTGACAGACATCTGGCTGTGGTGACCATGTTTACAGACTTTCAGAAACAATGAAAAGATGTGTGAAGCCAAAGGTATGCTAGGTAAGGTAAGATATTTATTTTATTTTTTGTAAACAAGGTTATGCTAACATCCAGACTTTCTCACCTTAATACATTGTATTTGCTTGCTAGGAGTCTTCTTCCTTGCCTTTGTTGGCACATTGCTACAAATTCTTGGCCCGTTACGGCCACCAACTGTTGATCTTGTGCATCTTTGTGCACATGCTTCCAAAATGTGGACCTGTTCATGTAAACATTGGTCCATAGAGCTACTAGTGGTCAAAAACTCCACAAGGTAACTTTACAGAGTAACTTAACACCAGGCTGAGAAGCAGTGTTTTGGTGCCCTCTCTGGTTGAAATTTTCAAGCCTATTTCACCTATGACCACACCCAGTATTGCTGATAGGCGTGGTCACCCAACAGTGATGTCATGGGATCCTGGAGTACACTTGTACATCACTGCAGCAAGGTGAGCAGTTAAACCACTGGACGTCAGCAAAGATTAAATAGCCATGCAGATATTTTTGGTAGAATTTGCCCAAGTTTTAAGATATCTGTCTCTGAGATTTCTGCAAGCACCCCAATTCAGTGGAGGTGAATGGAATTCCGTTTGTGGCGCTCATAACAATGGAAAACTTCATTTTTAAAAAAATCATCAGCCCAATTGTTTCTAAAAAGAGTGTTCTTGTTTCTCTGGATTATCCGTAGAACATGCTGTGAGTAGGTTTCATAAAGAGTGTTCGCCGATAGAAAGTTGTTTCAATGAAAGCTGTTCACAGTGAGCTCCTTAAATTATATCCACCTCACATGGATCATCATTTACAAGCAGTGTGCTCACCAAGACCTATTTCTAAACCTACCTACCCATGCCTTAATGTTGTCCAGTAACATTAAGACATGAAGTATGTTTGCAATTCATGTACAGTATGCCTCCTACATAGACGGTGGCATCATCTGCACAAAACAGTGAATTTGTACATTAAAGCAATGGTGTGCGTAATTGTTAAGTAAATTAACTTTACTTAATAGGAAATAGTTTTCTGTGTTATCCTTCAGCAGTTGAATACAAGCTGCAGTATAGTACAAAGTTAGAACTTTTTTATTATGGTTCATTTGTTGGCCAATTTAAAGGCCAATACCCAAATCACTATAATATGACTCAGCTATCTTTGTCTGACAGTTTGCAATCCATTGTGCTTGTACACATGGCTGCTCCTGTAATGCCTCATTTACATGTTGACATTAACCATGGCCTTCACCCAGAAAGTGGCTGACAATAACAGAGTAGTATTGTTATTCAGCTGTGCTAACTGGTAACTTTATCGAGCAGCTTATATGACAGTGCCACAAATGTTGTGCTGCACAGTTTTGTTACCACTTGGTGGTGTGAATATGGGCTTGAGGTAATCAAACATTTGGTAAATATATTTACTGGTCTTTCTGATTTGTAGCTTTTTATCTCACTTGATTCTGTTCTGTTGAGATTTTCCTCAAATGTGTTGAATTACTTTGAAGGCTTAGGTTGATTGTTGAACAGGAAAGGTGGCAAAAGGTGAGGTAATCTTGATAATAAAAAGGTCAGGGGGGGCCAAATTGAATCTAAAATCTGGATGAAGACCGTGTTCCCAGATGGAAAAAACCATTAGCAACACTACTTGTAATTGTCACCAGTATTTTACACTCAGCGGTTTCAACAAATGTTACATTCTGAAACACATTAATTTTTACACAAAAGGTTTTCATGACACAGACATTCTTGGACCCCTTGTTGATGAGCTACAAAATGAGCCCATATAATAATGTCTGTTTGTGTTAATCAGTTCTAACTTGTAAAGCAAACACATTGTATCATATTTCAGTTTGCTTCGGGACAAGTAATGAAAATCTTGTCTGTCTGCTTCAGTTTATTGTGTGCTGTAATTAGGCAGAAATTCTGACCAGGGCTTTAGGGAATAACAGGAAACAGACAGAGACTAAAGAAAGGAGGAGGATGATGAGAAAGAAAAGTGAAGAGTAAACATCAGAGAAGCTTTGGAGTAATCATAAGCAAGACTGTTTTCCATATTCTATATTTTTTATATTTTAATATTCTATGTAGTTTATTTTATTGGTGTTTAGGCATTATTTGCTTGGTTCCTTGTTACTTGTTGTCTAGCCATGTGTCTGTTAACTCACATCATTAAGGGACTTAAGTGTTTGTAGATATGAAGGGAATGTAAATAAAGTTAGATTTTAATGATGCAGTCTTCTCCAAACTGAGGGTAGCAATGAAATTCAGATCTTCAAACGGACACTTTTGGATCTGTCAACATTCGAATCTGAGAAGGCAGACTGGTAACAAGCAGAGAAGTCAAAGACGAAAAAGTGATAAATGGCTGTATGATAGCAGTGGTGTGCAAGCTTATCTCCACTAGCCAGCAAAGCCTTTTTTATCACTCTTTTTTAATTGCCTTGGTAGTCGCACAAACCCAGTGAAACATACACATGGTGTGCACAAACGAGTTTAAAGTGGTATTCCACCCAGAATTTATCCTTCAAGTAAAAAACACTCACCCCCTGTAGATTTGAAAGGTCGCTGTCATGATGGAGAAAAGTATCAATGGAAACTTCTCAAACTGTTCCTGCAGCATAATCCACTTCTCCGCTGTCCATCTGTTTCCCTGTAAATATATCACCCCCAAAACCATCCCTAAAACAATGTGCCTCTGGTGTAATATGGCCTAAATGGTATGTTCTTAAATTAAGGGACAAAATGATGTTTTGTACCTTTTTTATTTTAACAAAATAGTTCGACATTTTGGAGAAAACACTTATTCATATATATGAGGCTACAGACAGGAGACGGTTTAGCTTAGCTTACCATAAAAACAGAGGCAAACAGCTAGGCTGGCTCTGTCCAGAAGGTAACAAAATCCACCTACCAGCACCTCTAAAGCTCACCAATTGACATGTTATATGTTGTTTGTTTAATCTGCACAGAAGATGAAGGGAAAAAACAACAAGTGGTGGTTTAACGGATGATTATGTGCAGGACTACTTTTTGGCCGGGAGCAGTGACTTCCTGGAGTTTTGTCACCATGTGAGGCAACCGTGAGGTAGGCAGATTTTTTTTTTTAAACCTTTAGACAGGCTAGCTGTTTCCCCCTGCTTCCGGTCTTTATGCTATGCTAAGCTAACCTCTCCTGGTTGTAGCTTCATATTTAAACGGACAGACATGAGAGTGGTACTGTTCTTCTCATCTAACTCTCGGCAAGAAGGGGAACAAGGCTGTCTTTTACATAAACACCTCAGAAATGTTGAGAAAGATTGAATGGGTCTTTGTTTCTGTGTTTCGGTTTACTGTACTGGATATGTAATACACTAAGGATTATCACCAGCATCAGTGTTTTCTCTCTGAGTTGCATACAATTTCAGTTTGAAGGATTATTTGAGTAGCATATTTTAGGAATTGCTGTAAATCAGCATGTATTCAAGTGGAATACTGAGATGCTCGAGGTGTGATAATGCACAGCTTTCCAAGAGCAAAATATCATGATAAATGAAAGCGTTCTCAGAAATAAAATCACCAGGCTAAAGGTCCCTCTAGGCCAGCAGTATCCCTTCATCTCTCAATTCTGTACGCTCCTACCATCTCTAATAAAAGTATAATATCCTTAAATTGAACACATTTTACAGGGTATCCTAGCAAATACCAGTTCAAATTGAACAAAATTAGAAAAGGTGGTAGGCGCCAGTTTGCTTGATGGGATTCTGTACACCAATAGAGGTGTAACAGCAGGCTTGAAATGGATAAACGAGTTGACACGGAGGGGTTGAAGTAAGTGACCTTGAGTTAATACACCTGCAGCATCGAGAAGCAGACTGAGTGCAGAGGTACTGTGGAAGAGAACAGGTCACTGATAATATGCTGTTGTTTTGTTTTATCATACGCAAAACAATCCCTGTTTGCCTTTACATCATGAACAACATATCGTAAAAAGCCGTAATTAAACAACCAAAGTGAACTCGTCATGACTTATGTTCATGATATTCTATATGACGCGCTGCCAGTGACAGTTCTGACAACTCCTGCGCTCTGCTTCACTGCAGGTTAAATCATCTATGTCTCCAAGTTATCAAACTGACAAGGAGCTGATAGGAGATATACCCATATAGCAGGTGTTTAGAATAGCAAATGTAAACCCTAAATAAGAGAGCAGCAATATGGAAATCCCTTTACATTAAAACATCATGGATTATTTCTTGGTTTAGAATTATGTTGATTTATGACAAAAAGTAAGGATAGGTGCCTTTCTTAATGTATTTCATTACATTTATCTGACTGAAAAGTCAACATCAAAAGCGCGTATTTGACCTGAAAACCAGTGCAATGGGGCAAATTGTGCTCAGAGTGACAAATACTTAGTATCTGTTCAGTCTGTGGATGTCAGGACGTGAATATGATTTGCTTCTTGTTTCTGCAACGCTCTCCCTGGATTTTCTATCGGTATCCAGGGGACCGAAAGCTCCAGGCTGCACTTTGTGTCAACTGGTTTTTACTAATGTAATCGAAAATGTGTTTAGGAATATGCACTAAAGCACAATAACAATAATAGGGGCCTTACGGTGGGTCCTGTTTCATTATGTATCTTAATCTCATTTTAAAACATTCATTATTTCAGTTATGTGCTTATATGCTGCATATTCCTAAATTAATTAGTATTAAACCAAATTACCACACAGCAAATCCGGACCCAGGCAGTATTCAAGCATAGCAGAACTGCAGAGAGTGGAAGGAACTGTTGTTACTGGGGGCCCAACAGGTCATGCCCTAGGGCAGCCTAGCAGTTTAATCAGGCCTGCTTAAAGATACAGGCATGGAACCTTGTGTGTTTTACTATTACTTTGATTTTTCTTTCTAGAAATTCTGGCACATGCACAGAATTTTGCAAAGTCACATAATTACTAAATCCACTTGCATAGTTGACACAGATTGCCCTTGATTGCTTTGCCTTCCAAATGTACAACTTGGCATGTTGTTGCCTTATTTATATGCTGTGGCCTACTCCGTTTCAACATTACAGCAATTGATAACTTATCAGAACGTTATGTATTAAAACTGGGAAATCAGTTTTAGAAACCACGTTCACCCAGGATTTATTTCATAAGTGTTAAGGTGACTTTTGTCAGGGAACACCTTTGAGCCAAATTTGTAATTACCTAACACTGCAGAGCAAAAGTTTCTTAAAGAATCATTTACAACAAAGAGTGGGATGAAATGAAGGTCAAAGTATTGTGTGTGAAAGGTTGCCTTTATGATGCCTTTAAGATAGACATATTAGAAGATGATATCCCATTTTTTAAAACTGGGGGGATCATCTTAATGATTTACAGTCCTACAATAAAGGACTCGCTTTAGAGCTTAAAATATATGTAAATGTCTAATATTACCTCAGTCTAATGGTATGTCAGCAGTACCACACAGGGAATGAAAGCAAGGGGAGTAGAGGGAGAGAGGGCATTTATTTCTCATATAGATGATGTCAAATAGACAAAAATAAATATGCTCTGACTGTACGTGATGATAGGCGCAACTTCATTTATTTTATCACATATCAGCTGGTGAATCATTTCTGCTGGGCTACAAAGTTGAAAAAAATATTTGTGTTTCAGGGATAGAAGAGAGTGATGTGATTAATGAGTAAGAAGTGGAAATCAGGGACTAGTCTGAATGCAAATTGATGCTTCACTAGCCAATCAATGCTCATTTTCTTCACTGGATGGATAGAACGGCCAGCGGTGCCAAATGATTTTATCTCATGGTAAACCAGACAGTACAGTATATGAAAAAGTCACTCATCTGAATTCATGTACGTCACGTCAGGTGTCAAGTCGACTGTCAGACAAGTTCAAATCCTCATGAAGCAAAGCAATCCATGTGAAATCAGGTCAAATCCTAAAAAAAAGTAACTAAAAAACGAAAGCATGTTTAATGTGTCTCCTGATTCTGCTACAAAGAAAAACATTATTTGTCAGCTTGTACATATGCTGCCAACAATACCACAGCCATGTCATTTACATTTTCCAGTAAGTAATTTGCTCTTGATCATGTTACCTTACTGAGCAATGACATTGTCACTATAGAGCTAAAACAAGGTGAAACAGCTTTGTGACATAGATGCTCCATTTTCAGTTACTTAGCTTCAAAGCCATACTTTTTTTTTTTTTTTGTGCCAGAAAACTCTAAACTGGTGCATTAATTGACATGCTGGGGCACCCCACTAACAAAACGTAGGCTATCTTCCACCCACATGCCATGCAAACCATAGCTGCTCTAATTTGGCTAATGTTATAAAACAATATGACTGTACCTGAGTTTATTTTGCTGATTGTTTAGTTGTGTAAGTATTCAGTTTCCTTCTGTCCTTCAGTGTCCTTACGTACTTTTCAGTAAAATCGGATATTTCATTGTTGGTGTGCTTACTTTTAGTCAGTTCATTTTTCTCAATCTGTTCTATCAAATTTAGATGTTTACATTACATTTTGCAATTTCAGTACCGTATGTTTTATTCATTGCGGTGTATTTAGTTTTAGGTAATTATCTCATGCATGCATGCATGTGTGTGGGCAAAGCAGTTATCTATTCACCACATTTCCTTTCATTGGGATGTTTATCAATTCATTATATATTGTAATTTCAAGATCATGTACACAAGACTCAATAAAACTGCCTTTTTTTTTTTTTAGTATTGCCTTCACATTACCCTGATATATGACTGATGATAACTGCCTTGAAAGTTCAAGTTGTGTCAAGGAGTGTGAGAAATATTAGGAGAGATATGCTTTCATATCGCTGGAGAGTTGCAGAAAGAAACAGCAGCAGTTCCATATTGAAACAGCACAGTAAAAAGTGAGGTTATTGGAGTTGAAGTGATGGATGGGCACGTACAGTTTCTCTCATCTGTGATGCTCTGAGTGACCTGACATTTTACACTGTGAGTGAAGTGTTATATTTAAGCATGGCAAAAACCTTGCCCTAACCTTGATAAAAGTTCTGGTTGTGTAACATTAAGTGAACTTTGTTTTTGTCAAAAACAAATCACATACGTGCCTTCAAATAGTAGGCAGTTAGAAACCACTTTTGTCTGGCACATGGCTGTTTGCTGCTATCACCTGAGATGACAGTTGTTACATTTTTCTCACTTTGGCAACCACATACAGATAGGAACACAGTTACTGTTGCTATTCCTATAAAGCTGTCCATCCTAGCATGGCACATAATGCTGTTTACATGGATGACGTTGGCAGATATATTTCTAGCCAACAACCATCAATTTTTTTGACTAAAATGACAGCTGTCGAGGTAGATTTTATCAGCTGTAGCTAGCTAGCTAACTAAAGCTAACTCTGTGAGTTGGCTGGCTTGAATGTCTCCAGCTGACTTTTTAATGTTTCTCTGATTTGTTTTGAATAAAGAATATTTACATTTTATAAAATGTTACTTTGCTCTAACATAACCCTGTTTTTGGATGCTTAGTATAGAAAAACATACTTGAACAAGCAACACAGAGGTTAGATTTATGCTTTATTATTTGTATTTTCAAATATGTTAAGGGAAAAGGCTAAGAATGACGTCTAACCGATGAGTTTGGCAAATGTAACGGCATTTCAGGTAACGAGTTTGGCTGAGTTTGCTGGAGTACAAACTTCATAAAATCAAATAAAGAGCACAACAGAGCTGCTAATGTTGGGGCGCCCCTGTAGCTTAGGGGTTAAGATGGCAACCATAAACTACAACGTCTCTGGTCTGAGTCTTGCCAGGGACATTTTTTTGCATCTCTGTCTCCCTCATTCCTATCGTCTCTCTACTGTAAAGGCGTAAAATGCCCCCAAAAATACTTAAATACATAAATGTTACTTTAAACTTTGATATCTAAACAGGGCTTTTTCTGATGTAACCTGCATCTCCACAAAATATTGTAGTTAGCTAGTGATATGCTCCTTGGCTTTGGGAGTAACGCTAGTCTACTGGTGTTGATAGTAAACTAGTTAGATGGACATGCTATCATTTGCAGGGTACATTACAGCAGAAAAACTACTGTTTAATCAATTTCTTACACTTTTGTTCTTGTGTGTTTTGGTTTTGGAAAGGCAACTAAAAAAGACACTACCCTCGAAAATCTTTGGATAGCTACTGAATGCTGCTCTTACTACAGCCCCATGCACACACCACTTCAGCATATAAATCCAAACCTTGACAGGCCTGCTGCCTAGTTACGGTTGCTAAACTGTGATTGTACAATCTCTGTTCAAATTAGGATTTTAGTAGTCAGTTGTACTTCACCATTGTACAAAGACACAAAAAGTAGGCATGTTGCAAATTTGGATTATCCATAAATACCAGTAGACACTGTTCATGAGTAAGCTGAACTTACTTGCTATCAGTAGGCCTATACGTAGGTCGCTGCACACACACACACAAAAAGACACACTACTACAAAAATCTTAAGGGTTCAGTGTATGGGTCCATCCATTGTTGAATGATTTATTTTTTATTGAAGAGTGTCTGCTTGTTATGCATCTGTCTATGCCAGATTTTGGTATGTTTTGACAGACAGGAAATTTGAAAGAAGCTGAAACTTTTGGAATTGAAAGATATGTGAGAAAGTTGTCATGTAGAATAGCCAATATAATCAAAGAGGCACTTTTATGTTGCCATCCATGCTGTTGCTGCATCTGAGCAGCATTTAAACCAAACTGAGACTAGACAGCTACACTCTCCATCAAACCAAAACTTGAAAAATGATTTTACTAGCAGCCTCTCCTCTGTAACGTTTCAATTAATGCATGAGCTGTTTGTGTTCTGCCTTAGAGGCTCAGTGTCAGAGGGTGGCACTAGTAAAAGCCAATGTGTGAGACAAGGTGTAATCAAACAGGGAATGCGTAAATACGTAAAGAAACCCACAGAGAAATAAATAACAAGCCATGTAGAAGAAAGTCATATTTTCAAGATTTGGTTGTAATAGTTCATGTTAACTAGAATGACTTGATACACCCAAATACTCCAGTTTTAGCCAGATATAAGAAATACAGTGTACAATAAACTGCTAGCTAATGTTACTCATCCAATAAAATGATGAATTTGTGTTGATAAAAGAAAGAAATCACTTCTTTTTTGAAGGTTGAGAAGCATATAATACAACGTTCTCCTTGGTGAAATGAGCAGCACGAATACAAGACACCTAACTCAAGTCCTTCTGGTGATGCTTTCCCTTTCTTTTTGTTTCTATTAAAAAATATGCAGTTATAATCACAGAAAGTACTTTTTATTTTACATTAATTCAATTCAGTTCAGTTTTATTTATATAGCGCCACATCATAACAAAGTTATCTCAGGGCACTTTTTCATGTAGAGCAGGTTTAGACCGTACTCTTTATACTTACAGAGACCCAACAGTTCCACATTAAGATCTGTGATTATTCTACAAGCACACCCTTCAAACGCCCACTTCTCACCGTTTCAGTCTTTAATACAGAGACTATCTATTTCATTTACACAACACTGTATATTCAGAGGTTTATAAGTTTAGCATTCTTTGGAAAACTGGCTTTAGGCTACCTGAATATAGGGCAGCAAAAAATGGACAAAACTATGAGGTTAAAGATTCACTATATACACTATATATACACACTCAAAAACACGAGCTTCACATGAAAGCATTGTTAAAGCTATTTCTATTTTAGTTCAATTATACTAGATTTCTTCTGTTTTCATTAAAGTTTTCCCTCGCTGAGAGCTGTGATTAGAAACCTCAGTCATAAACATAGGTAAATGCAAACTGTTGATGTAATTTGCTTTGTTTATTGAACCTAATTAAAATAATTCTTTCTCTCAAGTTAATCTTATATATATATATATATACACTGTAAATAAACATTCAGTTTCAGGGATGACTATGGTCACCTTCACCATTTGTCTGGACGATTGATGCAGGAAGCACAGCACAAATTCACAGAGACTGAATAGCTCTGTGCTCCACTGCAGCGCTGCTTCTAGCAATTTTTATTAAATTAAGCTAATTTAATTAATCACTATAATACTCATCTTTCCTGTGGGGGAATTATTTCAAGAGGCACGTGTATTTTGAGAGAGCAGCAAGAGAAGCAATAGAAAATAAACATGGTAAATACCAGAATAAGGGCCATGAAATTTTGTACCAACATTCATTGTTCCCAGACGATGAATCCTAATGACTTTGTTGATTCCCTGACATTTCCTCTTGCGCTCCCATGGGGTAGATATTTGTGGATTTTAAGTGCGATGTCTCTACAAATATAGGACGGATTGCCATAAAATTTGGTACAGACAATCATGTTCCCGTCAGGATGAATTGCAATAAGTTTAGTGATCCCTTAACTCAACTAGCCTCATCATTAAGTCAACATTTTTAATTTGTCCAATACTTTGGTTTGTGACCGAATACCTGAAAAACAAATGACTTTCCCATCAGCCTCAGATGCACCCTTTTTTTAGTGCTAATACAAAAATGTTAGCATGCTAACATGCTAAACTAAGAAGGTGATCAGCATATTAACATTGCCATTGTGAGTACGTTAGCATGCATTACCATTTAAAGTCTACAGCCTTGCAAAGAATGGCAGTAGGCTATGTCTTGTTTTTAAATTAAGCTAATTAAATAAATCACTTTAATACTTTTATTGCCTACAGGGAATTCATTCAAGACGCATGTGTATTTTGATAGAAATAAATAAAAAATCAGAACTGTAAATGCCAAAATAAGGCAGCTAATAACCAAAAGGGAACAAAAGTAAGGCACTGAAATCTTTAGAGTTGCTGGGTTTTCTGCCTTGACATTGACCAATTGGCACCAGAAGGTTCCAGAGACAGCCTGTCTGTACGGTCTGCATCTCACTGGAGCCAAACTCACCACTGGTAAGTACTGGTTTGACAGGTTTCCCAAAATCAGCCAAAAAATGTTTCTTTCCTCAGCATCTGTGGCTGCCCCCTTCTCTGCTGAGGAAGAATTTGTCATGGGTGATTACCTTAGTGACAGTGTTATCAGGCATTACTCCACCCAGAAGCCTCTTCTGATCCAAATATTCAAAATCCATTTCTCACACACGCTGGCACATCTCTTGCACACTGAATGATTTCTCCTGCCCCAGAGAGGCTCAGTGCAGGAGGGAGGAGTGAGAGTGAAGGGCTTTATGTGGGCTTAGCCCCTCAGGGACAGAGTCCTGCTAATCATCCATGATCACAGACAGAATGTCAACATGCAACAGTGGCACAACTTATATTTCCCCAAAATGCCACTCTCAGTCATTTGTTTCCTCCTGTTGTCTATTGCTGCTTCTTGTTACATTTTCCATTCACTGCACTGTTATTGTTAACATCTTTACACCCACACACACATTGTCATTTGTGGTTTGTGTTTTTTGGACAGAAATTGAAATGGAAAACAATTTGTTCTCAGATGACAGGATGCCTAAAAAAAGCAGAAGATTATTTCCATTTTTGTGAAAAATAAACCATCTCCTATAGCTTTTCTACAGTCTCTGTCATCCTTGCTGCTGTATTTGCATATTTGAATACTTGAAATAATACAATTTAAAGGAATCTTTCAACATTTTGGGAAATATGCTTATTTGCTGAAAGTTAGATGAGAAGATTGACACCACTCTCATGTCTCACTAATAAACACGTTACACCTTGTTTGTTTAATCCTTAGAAAAATAAGTGTAAAAACAACAAGTTGCAGTTTTATTTATGCTAAATTACTAAAGTACTAATCTACTTAAAGCGTTTTAAGCTTTCAACCTTCTTTATTTTCTTACTTCATACACCTGGAGCAATTCCAGTCTGTTCTAATTGGTAACATGTGTAGAGTGAATATTTAAAAAGGTAATTGGGTTAATGTCTTTCACTCTGAGGGAGCCTGTTTCCACAGCTTTGATCTGCCAAAGCTCTGTGGAGCTTTCAAAGCCTTGTGGTCTGACGATGTAAAGGATGGAGAATGTACCTGGTGGAAATGTGTTAATTAGGAACTCCTGAAGCTACGGGAGGTTGACCTCTCTATCGCACCAGCTGTTGGCCCTTTGCAGCCCTCTTTCAGGGGCCAGGATGCCAGGGTTGTCCATGTGCTGTTTAAGAATATGGTGAAGTGTGTGACAGGTAATACAGATTTTGTTATGACAGTTTTGCTGGATGTAACAATTAGGCAGCTTTTCAAATAGCAAAGGGTACTATGACATACCAGTAAGATGTGTTGCATATGCCATCTCAGTGTCTTTTTTCTGTCCAAATCCAGTACCATCAGTTCTTTTCCAGTCCAGGACATTTTGACAGGCTTGAATGACTTAATGGCAACCATGACACTGCGCACTGCTAAGTAGGTCTTTACACCTGGAAATGTAATTGAGGATAATTCCTCTTCATGCCATACATGTCTGCTCTACATGCATGTGCCTCTGTCTTCTACAAGTCATCTAATATGATCTGAAAGAAGGTGATCTATTGTCCGTCCTTAGCAATTAAAAGCTGCTACCTTCAAGAACTGCTTTAAAGTCACCTTGCTTCTTTGTTTTGCTGAATAAGCACCTTCGGAGGTAATGAGAGAATAACACCTCTGAATTAAACCTAATTAACCCTTTTTACTGAACTCACATCAGCTGAGGATGGCGGGCTGGCTTTCTTGTTCCATTTGCCCTACAAACTTCAGCTGTATAGATCAGACTTTGATTGTAACGGAGTAAGTACAGCTTTGGCAGATCAAGCGTCCCTCCATACTGACAACAGTGGAGGCAGGAGTGCATCTTACATGATCTGACATTTTTCAAAAAAATTTGATGTGGTGATGAGGCCCCAAGCATGACCAAATTTTAATTTTCGGGGACACAAGGGCTGGTTTAAAAGGGCAAATGAGCAAAATATGAAGCAGAGAACTCTGAAAAGGTCGTCCCATATCATCCAAAAGAAATCTAATATTCACAAAACAAACGTATACTCCTGACAATCAGTCAATCAAGAACTGTGCATGCACGGTAACCTTTTCAGGAAGCTTACAGTGACGTGTTCTTCACTAACCTGTCTTCATCTGTTGATACACAGTTAAACCTTTTTATGCCTGACCTGTAACTCAGAAGAAAGCTCTGTAACTGTGGAGATGCTGACAGCAGCAACCTTAAATGTCATGTGTGTAATAATGTGTATTAATGTTAAATTATCACTTGCTTCTCTTTTGGGAGTAGTTCCGACATTGCCAAGTCAAATCTGCAAACTAATGATGAGTATTGGTTCCTCAGCACGTAATGACTTTTGAGTTCATACAAGCTTTCATAAAAAAAAGATGTGTCCATACAGTTTATTGAACATTGTAGTCGTCTGTCTTCATCTGCTACTTTCCTTGTGTCTCGCCCCTTAAGAGACAGAGCTCTCCAGCACAATTACAGGTTGTTCACATTATCATGTGAGTAACTCTGGTAATTATCTCTGGTCTCTTGGTTTCCCTCTGTTCCATTTCCATTTTGAGTCATGTGCAGAACAGTAAAACTCTTCCCCTGTTAAAAACATGCTAAATATGATTTGTATGTATGTTGTCTGTTGGCTTAAGTGGTTTGGATGCTTATCCAGATTCACTTCATGTGACTATTATGTATGTCAGGATGCGCAATGGTATTGTGGTGAGGGTGACAACGTTTACATTTTGTTGCATCATTGGAAAACCTCAGCAGTAAAGAACACAGTTCTGGTACAATTGTATGTTTTCCCATTCCACAAGGGAGGAGGTGAGTTATGTCTACATAGATCTGCCTGTCTACTCTTTAAGGCTACAGACTATAATAGATAAAATGAAACACATAACATTCGACAATCACTCACACAAACACAGGCTTACACACACACACACATCTTACATATGCATTGCCTCTCATGCAGAGTTAAAGGAAGTCGCAGCACCAAGTTTGTACTGAGGTCAACTCTATTTAGAGAGCAGACAGCCAGACTCCTGGAGCCGGCAAAGAAAAAGACAGACTGAAATGCAGGAGAGACGAGAGAGGCAGGCCTGGTAACCTGAAACCGAGCAATAGTGGAAGTCACTACACACACACACAGGCATACATGCATTTAAGCCTACATGGATGTGTGTGTGTGTGTGTGTGTGTGTGTGTGTGTGTGTGTGTGTGTGTGTGTGTGTGTGCGTGTGTGTGCGTGTGCATGTGTGTGTGTCTGTGTGTGTGTAGAACCCACTTTCTAAATTAGAATTTTCCAAATCCATCTGTGACAGGAATGTGGCAGAGATGTGTATTTCTGGCGGCTGAACTGAAGGCAGCACAATGCCACTATTTTTAAGAGCATCTCATACTGAACCTGAAACACATAAAAACAACTAGAAAAGGTTATTGCTTTTACAAGGGAACTGTTGCTAAATGTTATTAGTTTCTAAAAGGAAATTCAGAAGAATTAAAATTTGGGACATTCAGAAACTCAACAGCATTAACATTAAGATGTCTGGGGAAATAGCGATACTAGCCAGATCTATTAAATGTCTTGGCAATGCTAAATTCTGCATGGTCAACCAGCATCATAGTGCCACAACACAAGCATTTTCATTTGAATCAATATTAACTCACAACAGTCTTGATGCCCTAAAATAAAGGCTACACAGGACTGTTAATTTCATGTGGATTTAGGATTCAGGATGTGACTATGATACAGTTTCCTTAGCATAAAGTAAGGAGGTTATGTTGACTCTGTAATGTGGTTACAGGCATTTGAGGTCTTCCTAATGATGTTATCAGTTGTACAATGTCTGCTACTGTTTTTATTTCCTGAATTACTGTAGGGTTACTTTCCATCATTTTCATAGTTACTATGTGGTGATGTGGAAATGGACTGTGAAAAGATTTTAATCATTTATTAAACTGACTGTTCCTGTAGGAAGCCAATATAATAACGTGAGCCAATGTACAGCAGCTATGTAAATACACTGAGTAAAGAATATAAAAATAGCAGTACACAAATACACTGAGAAGCAAGCCATATAAAAAGGTTGCATGGGGACTACAATAACAGAAAAGTTAAGAGAGAGCTAGTATAGGTACATGGTGTGAGTACTATGTGTCAGTGTGTGAGGACTGTCAGTGACTGTGTGTGTAGGCAGAAGCAGAGTTCAGCAGATGGCAGAGTTCAGTTGGATGACACTTTAGTGTTGAGGCCTCAAAGACACCTGTATCACTTACCAGATACATTTAAATAGTTCATTTTTAGCATGTTGCTGTCTTGTTTTGTTTATTCTGTACTATGATCTGACATGTACAGGGCTGACTTACAGCACAAAGTTACAGCCTTGAGCCCTTCAACAAAAACAATCTTTGATTGGTGAGTTTGTTTGTATGGAAACAAAGTGGCTGGCAAATCCTAATGCTGTAAAGGTACCTTGTATAGAAAGTTTGGGTGCAGTGGCAGCATTTGGTATGGGACATTAATCTAATACGGTCTAAAATAAATACAGTGCCTTAAGCTTTACAGAAAGAATTATTGCCCATGAGCCTTTTACATTTTTCAAATTAAATTATTTTGTTTTGCGCACTGTACTGAAAACATATCATCACCCCTAAGCCATGGTATGTATTGAGACAGTAGGCAGTTGAAGCATCAACTGTAACCAAAGTTAGTGTAAAACTGGGACTTGTTGTATGATGTGAAATAAGCCACATCAAATTAAGGCCTGGTAACACCAGAATTCAAAATGAATTTCCATGGAATTGCCGTGATCATTGACTCGCTTACGCAAAGTAAATAAATACACACTCATTTTTTGAGTTCAACTTTGATGAACTTTGACACGCAATTCACACAGTTGACCAATAGCATGCTGTCTTGACATTACTGTCCTTTGAGATAATGGAAAGCCAGAAAGTCCAAAATGTAGGAAGCTAGCTTATTGGCTGTGTTGCACCATTCAGTTTAATTTAATCCCCTCTGTAAGAGTATAAACAATGCCAAAAACCAGGAATGGTTTGCAGACAAATATGAGACAGGAGTCGACGGTGCAAATACATCTTTTGAAAAAAACTGTGTGAACTTGTTGTAAGCAATCAAGCTAACAAACTTGCTAACTGACAATTAGCAAGCTTGCTGGCTCAGAGAGTTCCATCCCCAATAACTCTATATTAAATGAAATTATGTACAATACTAAGAACAAAATGCCAGGAAAGAGTCAACGCCAAGTGCAGAGAAGATAGAAATAAGCTCAGAAACTATTGTGTTTGTGACTGACTAGCACTAGCATGTTACCGGCTGGCTAACATGTTAGCAGTTAACAGCAATTCACCAACTAACATTGCACTTACTCCCTACATCAAGCTTCATTAACCACATATTTACCAAAGATGTGTGGATGAATTCCGCTGTGCCACTATGGAGCCATTACTGTTGTATCTAGTGTGAAGAACAGGTCCACTCTACTAGCTCACATTTAGTGAACAATTTAGTCAAAGATATAATGTTTCATTTACATTGCGTAAACTAAAAACTCTTTTCTAGATTGCATACAGTGCTAGATCAATCAGCAGTTCTTTTAATGTATTTGATTGATATATATTGATGGACCTGATGTTGATTCCTCATGAAAAATGATTTGCCACTTTTCACACATTTATTCCAGTTCTATTACTCATTTACTCTATATTATGATGTTTTTTTTCCATCACCTCCTCTGTGTACATATGTTCCTCTAGCAGTATGCAGGAGGGGAGGCAGTATGGCTTATAGAAAGGTGTGCTGTGGTCTTTTGAAAGTCTCATGAAATTATTGCTGTAAAGTTTTATTATTCTAAGACGTGAGAGGTATGAATTAAAATGTCACTCTGTGGAAATATTACTACTCTCCATATGGAAAGTAAGAGACAAAAAAGGAACAGTCCAGCCATGTGGCAGAGATGTCAATATGATAACAACCATGTCAAACTTATATAACGGGTTGACATATTTCAGCAGTTTTCTGATTAGTTCCTTTTGTACAGAATCATCCTGTCGACACTAAAAGAGAAAGACAGAGAAACTGCAAAATAAAAGACATTTCAAAAGAGATGCATGAGGTGTGATTTGAGTTTGCGCTTCATGTGCTTTGAATTTCAATTTGTCTCTGATGAATACCAGGCCATAAATGCTCCCAGCAGGGTGTAACATGCCATTTCAGATCTGCGGGTGATGATTGATATAATTAGGAGTAATGGACCAGCCACCGAGCCTCAGTCCATAGGTGCTCTTTGAAAAGAAGCAGTAAAAATGGGGCTTGAAGACAGAAATACATTTAAATGGTTTAATGCATTTTAAAGTAAGTGTGCTTTAAATAAAAACTATTACCAAACCTAACACTTTGTAACAGTGTGAAAATAACAACATTAAGTTTTTAGTATATTAGTATTTTATTTAACAAGCACATCAACTTAAAGTGCAAAATGTTTGACATACAAATCTTAATTAGGTCTTTGCATTAGCTCATTTAAATGCCGTATTCATTAAACAACCTTTTAATTTATTATGTTACATGCATTAGAAAACCAGCACCAGCACTTCAGGTTAAAAAAAGATATTATTGCGCATTGATTCACATCAATGCGCAATAATGTCAGTTACTCAGCTCTAAACTCTTCACCTCGAACAACAAGTCGACAGACGTTATGAATACTTCTGGAATCTAATTTCAAATATTGTACAGCAGCTGCTAAGGTATTCGAACTGTTTGTCTAGCTAATATGACAACTTTATCATCATCATAATATATGTATACAGTATAATATAATATTAGTGCATAATATTTATATAGGGGTGTAAATACAACAGAGCTGATCCAAAGTGCTTTACAGGACAATGAAGAGCACAGTAGTGGATTAGAAAGGAAATATATATTCAAAAAGCCAACAAACACCTGCGGTAAAACATGCACATAATAAAAACAAAAATATCTTTCTCAAACCAAGGAGTAAAAGTATTTTAAGTGTTCTTAAAGCCAGCAATAAACTGAGAAGAATCAAAGATTCATTTTGGGGCAGCCACTGAGAAAACTTAAGTGACAGCATAAGTCACCATAAGTGAAGGTGCATGAGAATAAAGGTAATATGGTCTCTCTGTTTTTTTTCTTTGTTAGAAGCCAGAGCCAGTGAACGATAAAATAAAGATCCCTGAGTGGTAAGAAAGTTACAGTGATCGAGACATGTGCAATGACATGTAAATAGGACTTCATCTTGGAAATGATTCAGAGGTGATTGAAACTGCATTTAACAACCAAATTTTTTCTCTATCAAACTTCAGTGTTGTATTGAATATTACTCCAAGATATTTTTCACCTTGTTTGACATGAAACCATTAAGTGCTCAGGGTTATTTCCAAGTCCTCCAATATTCTATATCCTCCAGGCAGTTAATGAGCTTTGAGGTTGTTTGGGTTTGAAGGGGGATACAGCAGAGTGTCATCAGCATAACAGCGAAGCATGTGAAAGAGATTTTGTATTTTTGAATGATGTGGCCTTGTGGGAGCACATAATTGAAGAAGACAGTTAGACCTAAAAGCAAACCTTAGAGGATGCCACATGAAAAGGGGAGTTGAGGATACGAATAACTTGCCAATGAAACTCAGCTCTAATGGATAAATATGTTGAAAACTAGTCCAAAGGTGAAATTAAGATCCCTAAAGATTGGTTCGGTGATTGTGATTGTGCATGAAAGGATATATTGACAATCAGGTACCATCAAGCTGACATTAATAACTATGCTTTTAACTGCTAAAAAAAGGTATGAAAAGTAAGTTGCTGTGGCAACAAAGCCACATACTAATAATTAATTAAATTTAGAGTAATTGTTTAATCAAAGGTAATGAAATAACTGTCTTGTTATTTAACTAAATTACCAGTTGATTGACTAATTGATGCATTCCTTCAATCAATCACTTTAAACACACCTGGATCTTTTTCTAAATTTGCCGTTATGTGTTAGACAGCAATACTGGCACCCTTCTGACAGTGTTGATGTATATGCATATGAGTGTTTACCAGTTTCAGCACAGCATAAATATTAATCTTGGAGCTATAATCTTTTCCACTATAAGGAATTTGTCAGACACAGTGGTATCCTCAGGGTGTATGAGAAGCATGTGATTGCAATTACTCTACTTGATTCGCTCCTGGCATAATGATGTGTTTGAAATGTCATCACACAGTTGGTGGGTTGTTTTTTTTTCTGTAGCATACAGGCCACTGCAAACCAGTGGTACAATTATTTATGGTGATAAATCTGCGGATTAAAATTTTGTGACATTTTAAAGCCATGAGTGAGAGGGAGGGGAGATGTGTGTTTATAACAGAGACAGTTTGTTAAGGGATTTTGGCACTCGGTAATACGTACACATAATAAAGGTTTTCATCTACTGAAGAGTAACTTTGAACTCAGTTATGTGTAGTTTTGCCCCATTACAGTTAATTATTTTACACTACAAACAGTCATCACACAGGAACAGATTTACACAAGGTTTTTCAAAATAAAACTATACATTTAATACCCACACTTCATCCTCTTTTCTAATTAAGAAGTATTAAGATAGCTCATGGAGTGCTCAGTATCTATGTATATATATCTTCAGCCCAATAAAGTTGGAGACTGTCTTCCCTTCAAAACATTTGTAGAGTTGTTTGATCTATAAGCTAAGCTAACAGAACTGTTTATCCTCGATGATTCACGCTTCAAGATGTATTTTTCTGAGTTTAGATTATCCACATAACTTTTAAATACAAAGGAGCAGACCTCCATTTTTACTTCCTGTCTAACAGCAAAGAGTGTCAGAAGAATATGTTAGATTATAAAAAGTGTGTATATGTCACACTCGGTCATTTCAGGGGGCATCAGAGAGAATATGACAAGTGTCCAGTATCAGTTTCTCCAACTGTGTCACTGACTCAGCAAAACCTCTATATTGCTCCTCTTGTATGAGCATGAGTCTTTGTATTACTGGCTTCTCATGAGCCTGAGGCTTGTGGGAATGTTTAGCAATGAGAGTGTAATATTCATGCCTAGCTCCATTTTGGTTATTTTCTCCTGATGCCACTATACTAGCTCCTATACTTAAAAAGCGATTTGTTTCCATGCATTATTGTTTTTTATTCAAGTGTCTTTATGCTTCATCCAAAGTGCTTTTAAGATGGTCAAACTGCGTCTGAAACCCTCCCCCCACACCTTTCTGATGTCAGTATGGGCAGAGCGGCAGGGCTGTGTATGACAATTTTTGTAACTTTCCAAAAACAGGAATCTAACAATCACATCAACTTCACACAATAAATTACCAGGTGTGTGAAAATAAGCAGGGTTTGAAATGTTCTTGAAAGCTTCCTTATTCAGTCTTTACAAAGCCACTTCAGTCACTTTTTGTGTGTACCACCGAGTGCAACATTATGAACGCCTTCGAAAGTGTGCACCATTATCCCCATTTGAATGATTATTGCATCTCGCACAACTCTATGGTGGCAGGTTGTGCAAACTAGTTTGTTTAATCATACCTTTGCTTTTAGAGTTATATCATAAAGAATCGGGAACCACAACGATCAGCTTCTCCAGCATTTTGTTTGAAGCAGTGAGTGTGGTCCAGAGGGAAGCGGACTAATGCAGCTCTGTCTGTCTTCTGTAATCACAGAATTTCCTCCTTCTCCACACTAATTTGCATTCTGTTATTCGAGGACTTTGTCGGGGATCAATGTGGCATTTACTTCCTAATGGAACTCTGTAATAGTCCAAATGAAGATGGAAGAATCCGCCCTCCTATTGACACACGTTACTGTTTAGTTTGCTTCCATTGTCTTGATTCTCTGTAATGAAAATGGAGACTTACAAGACTGATCCATATTCTACTGTGTGTCCCACATGATTCTCTTATTTCCCCCTATGTTAGGGTACATTGTCGTCTCAATTAGCATATCCAGTTCATGTGATTGTCCTTTGTGCAATAATGGATTGTAGAAGAATCACAGTATTCCCAGGATTATGCACAGTCTTGAGCTTCATGAAGGGCCCTTGAGGTATGAGAATAATAAGTTTGATATTTCTTTCCATCATAAGGCATTAGTATCTGCATCTTTTACATATCTGTCATTATGCCAAGTTATCAGGGGTATAAAAAAGTAAATTTCTTTTGTGTCAGCATAAAATTGTAAAGTAAAAATGGTCAATGTGTGCAAAACATAATTTTCTGCAAATACATTTTTAATTATACTACAGTAAGATTAGATTATTTAGGCATAAAAGCTAAAAAGAAAATGCCATCCAATTTACAAATTTTGACTAAATTGTCCAAAAGCACATGACTTTTCCTATATACCAAAACATAATTTTAGCCTCGCCAGTGGGGTAGCTCTATGGCAATGTCAGATGTCCACCACTTTGATCCAGATTTAAATATGTCAACAACTATTTAGGGATTTCCCTAAAATTTTTATTCATGGTCCTCAGAGGAGGAGCCCTACTAACTTTGGTGATCCTCTCATTTTAGTGAAATGTCTCAACAACAATTGGACGGATTGAAATGAAATTTGATGCCATGGTGCCCAGAGAATGAATCCTTTGGTGATCCCCTGACTTTTCCTCTTGCGCTACCAGCAGGTAAAAACGTTCTCTTATTATTATTCAGTGAAATATCTCACTTATGTGATGGATTGGCATAAACTTTTGTACAGATATTCATGGTTCCCAGATGATACTGACTTTGGTGATTCCTTGACTTTTCCTATAGCGCCACCATGCGGTTCACACTTGTGATTTTGGGTGAATCGTCCCACCAAGTATTGGATGGATTGCCATGAAATTTGCTAAAGACATTCACGTCCCCCTTAAGACGAATTGTAATAACTTTGCTGATCCGTTAACTTTTCATCTAGTGCCACCAACAGATCAGTGCTTTGGTTTATGACCAAATACATGCAAAATGAATCACATTCCCATCAGCTTCAGCTGTACTTTGTCTTTTGTGCTAAATACCAAATATTAGCATGCTAACATGCTAAACTAAGATGGTGACCATGGTAAACATTATTCCCGCTAAACATCAGTATGTTAGCATTGTCATTGTGAGCATGTTAGCATGCTGACATTAGCACTTAGCTCAAAGCACTACTCACGACTCAGTACAACCCTTACAGAGATGGCTGCGATGATGGAGAGAGATACAATTTGTTTGTATTTGTTTATACTTGAATGCTCGTTTATATTAAAGAGAGAGGGCAGAAAGAAAGAGTATCTTCAGGGTCTTTGCATGGCCAAACAGATCCTGGTGACTGATTGCTTGAAGCAGCCTGACATTGATTAAACACACTGATTTTCTAAACCACATTTTGACTGACTTAACATTTTAGTCCTGGCTCCAGAAAGCACTCAAATATTCATTCTTTTACACGTAAAAACCTCCTCTCACGACTGTGTCTTTATTATGATATATGGAGTGGACACCCAATTAAAGATTTTCAGCAAAGAACTATGCCAGATGTCTGTGTTTTATCCACAAACAATTCCTATCTGGCGACTGATCCATGAATTAGTCTCAGTAATAATAACTTTAGCAGAGAGATGAGGCATGTTACTCTAATCAGAGATGTTGCAGAAGCTGGACCTCTGAGGTCTGATGGTGAGGCCCGGGGCTCTTATAGGCAGCTTTCTCCAATGTGTCTGGGTCCTGCATGTGCTAACCGCCGAAACCAGAATAAAACACCCACAGTAGCCCATAAACACACCCACAATACACTCAAAACACAAAGGGTGTGTGTGGTGGAGAGCCTTCTGGCAGCTCTTCACACTGACATGTCCACTAAGGAGTGATGGATGATCCACTGCGGAGTCTCTCGGCAGGCAGAGAAGCACAGATGCTCAGGTTTGTCCAGTCCAAATGCTTGCTAAATATATTTCTAAAAAATCTGATCCCTGAAGCTTCCCTGGGAGAAAGCTGTTCAGCTTGAAGGAGACAATTTTTGTATCTAACAAACACAAACCATCAAAGGCTCACCTCCCTGAATCATGGCAAGAAATTCAATTAGTGTGGTGCAGACGAAGAAAAAAAAGAATGACTCATCCTACATTGCAGATAGAAAGAAGTTGGGTCATTATGGGTGACAGACAAAAGAGTAAAGAGCATAGACCCATAATGGAGAAAGCTGGGGGACAGAACTTCTAATTGTCAAACATATGGCAGATCAAGCTTGTTATAGCTCACTGCAACTAAAACCTGGACCTAAAGCTGTGTGAAAATATAAAAAAAAAACAAATGTGAGGATAGTGTTTTGCCTACAAAATACCACAGTGGTGACTCAAACAAAGCAAATCCAATCATTTTCTTTGTTAGTCTTTTCATCAGTGGAGCCAATGTGAAATAGTATTTGTCAAGCGAGGAACAGGTCCAGAAGAATGCCTGAACAACTTGCAATCACAAGAGATCCATCTGGATAATACCACAAATAAAAAAGTCAAACCGAAAACAGTAATGAAAGCTGAGTAAACATACCTCATTCATCACCACTACACTCCATATTTCTCACAGCTGATCATTCAGACTATCGTGTAAGTGATTAGTCAACATTAATCAAAATTATGCTCAGGATGAACTGCCTTAATCACACAACCCTCCTTGAAAGACTATTGTTTTCTCAGTATATACATAAACTGTTACAGAAAAGCTGTTGACTGATAAAACACTTTTGATTTCATTTAAAGGTTAGAGTTTATCTTATTTAAGGCCCGTAATTTATGAAACATCCAGGAAAAAAAAATAGCCAGGACCTTGTTAATTATGGAGGCTGAAGTGTCGTGATTAAGGATTTCATTCATTCATTAAAAGGCCTGATGCCACTGGTGTAGCTGTGGTAATCCACAGTGAAATTACAGTTCGCTGGCAGAAGCCATATGGTGCCTGTAACTCAAAACCTCCAGTGTTTAATTAATCATAAATGTGGCCCCATCCCTTTTGCATTTTGAGAAAATGAGATTAACGCATTAGTCTTTTTTAATGTTCCAAAGTATTCTTTCGCATATGAGCTGAATTTGCAACGGCAATTAGGCTTTTAATAATGCTAATTGCTCATTTCAATCAAATGTTCGCTCTTTATAATGGCAATCATATGATTTATGCCTTGATAGTGTAGATAGACAATATGCCAAAATTAGCTGTCACCTACTGATTCATGGGATGTTTCCAGCAATTAAAAAAGAGGTAAGTCTTCACCTTTAATATTCCTGCAGCCAGTGGCCTTTTAGTTAGTCAATGTATGAGCATTCAAATGTGTCCCTCTTGCTAGGGTGTAACCACGCCATGCTGGATTACATGTCAAATATGTCCTCCTTCTATGAACCCTGTCAACCGATCTGTCTCTTGTTATTTCCTATTTATTTTCAATTTATTTCTGTTTGTTTAGGAAAACATAAGTGTTTGACCCCCCTCCCTTATTGTACACTTGGTTGCGCCCATGCACTCGGTTGGGTGGAGGCAGCATTCACTGTACTAAGCGTAGTGGCGTACAGCAAAAGGAACAAAAGAAGAAGAAACTCTGCGTGTAAGTGTATAAATATGCGCGCACACCTTCTTGTAAAAAGAGACAATGGAGACAAAAGAGGCAGACAGAAAGCAGACTGATAAGATACGGTTTCGAGTTGACTACCAAGACAAGTATAACTCAAACAACACTTGCATAACAATATTGTTGGCAGCATGTTGTATTGTAGTTCATTATTTCAGAGTTTGTCCATGGCAAGAAAAAAAAGTTTGTAGAACTTGGCTAACCGCCAACCTCCATATCGCTAGCTGTTGTCCGGTCTCTGTCTCTCTTTGGGATACTTGCATCACTAAAACAGGGTTTTGTTGACCCATCCATCCACCCGACCTCCTCCCTACGTGGACTTTGTCGCTCTATAACGACGTCACCTCACTTCCTCTGCTCCGTTTGGGGGCACTTGCTGAAGCGACTGATGCTGTTGTTCTATTTGGGAGGGCAGTCTTAACAGAATCCTGGTCCTGGGTCCAAATTTAAGTAAAGTCTTAAATAAAAACAAAATTTAGGACCAAATCCAGTGAGTGGTGCAGGAAAAAAGTACTCGTCCAAACCCAAGGTTCAGTGCCCAGTACTGGTGCCTCTGGGTTGGCTAGGGGCTCAATCAGACACTATAGACCTTTCTCACAGTGGGCATTCTGACTTGTCAATCACATGTGTTAATTACATTGATAATGGCTTCATTTTATTCAGGTGTGCTAGTGCCAGGGCTCCGGCAGTGTGCATTCTGGCTCACAGGCACATCTAAATGGAACATAGCCATCATTCATTTTATTACATACACCTCTGCTTTTCTTGCTAGGACAAGTCAAAATGGGAGACATGCCTATTGGCAGTTGGAAGCTTATGTTCTTGTTGCTCATGCCGCTTTCATTGGAATGAATGGTTACATGTGCATTAGTGTCTCTTTCCCTGAGCCCACCGGCCCATCCCAAAGACTTTACACTGAGGTTAAATCACACACATAAAGTTTTACAAAAATTAAACCTACATGGTTTTTGAGAATTGACCTTGCTTGCAGTTTGAGGTTTCTTGTCCTGTTTATAGTGGTTGTCCATTGTGCTCTATTGTGGACAGAATCTAATTATCTACCTCCAGATTCCAGTGAACGCGCTGCACATGCCTCTTCTGGCTGACTAAACCACTGGAAATAACAACAATTGCTAAACATAAATGTTTTCACTCTGTCGCCTTTCACCCTCTGAAAGCCCGAGAGGATACATGTGTCAGATGGTTATGTTACACCTTTAATTATCCATCAAAATAATAAACAGCAGGGTTTAACACAGCCATGTAGCCCATGCACCCTTTCGAATAAACAACTTCCTCCACAAGCATTGTAACAAATGTGTGTAATTTAATGAATTAAAACATTCTCAAATTACAGGGGTTGAAAAATAACACATTTTGTAATCAGGTTGCATCACACACGGGTACAAATTGTACAGATTATCTGCTCTTAAGTAGCAGAGATCCTCGCCCTGCAGGATTAGAAAATACTGTTGAGATAAAAGATACTCTAAGCATCACCTTTCTCTCTCCCTTCTTACCTCTCTCACACAATCATCCTCTGGATAATACACACACACACACACACACACACACACACACACACACACACACACACACACACACACACACTGTCTCTCACCTCTTCGACTCTTTTATGTTCGTACCGCTATGACATTTCTTAGAAAACACAAGCCTTGGTACTTCTGACCAGCGGCCAAGACCAAAATAAACTCAAGTCAGGAAAAAAAAACATTTCAAGAGAAACAACAGATTTGTGTCTGAGAGCAGACTCATGTACTGGTGGAACCTGCGTAGGGTCACTTGATTTAGTATGCTAAAGAAGTCGCAGGAAATAAAAAATAGAAACGTACGGGGACAAGGTAGTTGTAATATTTTAATCTACTTGGAGCAGACTTGATGCATTACAGAATTATTACAGAATTATGACATTACCAAAGTAAGATAACAACTTCACAACTCTCTGATTTCTGGAGTCATAGGGACATTGATAACCCAAAAATTCATAGGCCAGATAAATGTTGAGAAATCGTGATATGCGTGCATATTTGACAGCAAGGTGACGACTGAGGAAAAGATAGAAATGAAGAGACTGCATAAGAAACCACTGGGTGCAGGAAATCAACCATGTTACTTTAACACCATGCCAGTGTTTATATTAGTGCACACCAACAGAGTTTCTTTTAACACTTTCAGATAGTCTCACCCAAAACTATATCAGCACTTTAAATGAACAAAACAACTTTCAAACACTTTAACACAGAACAAATGTCACAAGAAAAACAAACATTCATTAACACTTGCGGTGCAGCTGCTGACAAAAAAAAAGTGTTAGAATATCAAGGACTATTCTGCTCCGATGTAAAAAATAAATAAATAAACTACATAAAACTATAAAAAATTAATTACTGGTATTAATATTGCTATAGATGCTATTACTGCAGCATACGTGGTTATTCTCCCTGCAAAACTCTGTGATAACTTACTTTTCCAAACTTAATGACAGAAAAATGACACTGACATTTGTTTTAATTTTTTTATTTTTTTTTTTTACCTTTCCTGAGTTCATGGAATGTCAATCTTTAATATTGCTTCAAAATGTATTTGTACTGGCTGCTGATGTTTATCATGGTTTTATCACAGCAATCTGTCACTCTGCCAAATGTATTTTACAAATTAGATTAAAGCAACTGTATAACTTCTTCTTGGCAGGTACTTCCAAAGTCATTAAGTTCTTGAGTGTGTATAAATATGACACTTTAACGGACATCCTTACACTGATGGAACATATTATCATTTGCAGCCAAAACAACCAAAGAAGCATTGCTGGTGCACAGATTAGCATGATTTAATAGTAATCTTGCCGATTGTGGCATTATTAGCCTATGATTATGCGACTAATCTTGGCGAGCAGGCCAAGTGGTTTAGTGGTTTCCCAGGGTTATTTCTGTCTCCGTCCAGTATTCTACTGATCCAGTGACATATGGCACACTAGCGAGCCAAGATCTTCAAGCACTGTCAAACTGTGTCATCGCTGTTTTCTTCCTGAATAATATTGTCATGGTGGTGAAAATGTCAAGGAGCATTTTTGTGGAAAATTGAGTTGGACTGCTATCTGTATGCTCTTTTTTTCGCTTGCATAAAATGTTTGAATCAAGGGAGCAGGATGTTTGGGTAAATGATTGATTTCTCTTTGTAAGATTTCAGTCCTGGTTGATTTGACAACATCCGTGGTTACTGGTGGGAACAGCATGTGTGGTTTAATGCTATAGCAAACACTCCGCGAGCGTCTCAGATCACTATCGAGGTCAGCGCCAACCTCTGACAAACGCACGAGCGTTGCATTTCCTGATTCCTGATTTCCTGATTCACAATAAAAGCCATCATGTGTTTCACCAGGTGAACGCTTTTAATGTGAAGCAGCAGCCAGTAGATATCAACTGGATCAAATTATGCTGGATTACATGCATGCTTTGTTTCCTGTAAATCCCTTTGCTTGTAAAGGTAATTTAAATCTAGTGTGGAAATGGCTCCGACTAACAATAAAAACTTCAATATAGAGATGTAATTACAGAATGTAAATGCATTGGGTGGCCATTGCTAAAAACAAATGCAGACGATTTCATGAAAATCTTACAGATTATAATTTTAAAGCAGCCAATCATATATGTTAGCCTTCATCTCATTCCTTTTTTATCAATTTTATTTTGTTAATTAGACCAAATAGAGGCAGAGGTACAAGATTATACCAGAGTATAGCTGGCCCTAATCCATCACAGATAACCTAAACTGAAGCTACAGCCTGGTGTCTGAAAACTTCTGTCATTTCATATACTGTAGTGACGGGGTTAATAATTAACACCTATGTCAAGATATGTCAAGATTTATATCAATTAAAATGCTGCAGATGTGTCATTAAATTGAGTAGTCTATTTTTCTTCAAATGATCTGTATTCTGATGACTGCTTTTTATACTGTTAAGTGTTAATGAATCACAGTTGTCAATGTTTTTGTAGATTGCTGATGACTGCATTCCTATTGAACGCAATCAATTACTCCCCAAGCCTGTCGATACATTAATCAGGCTTTAGAAGGCCTATTAGTACTGATCAGAGACCACCGCCTTGTCTGGACGCCATCCAATCAGAGAGAGAGATTCCAAAACCAGCAGGGTTTCACTGAGCAGTTAATTTGTCTTTTTCCTCCAGCAGTTTTTGTTTTAGTACTCTTGTTCTCGGCAGAGAGATCAAAGAAAGTCCACAGAAAACTTTTTGTTTTGCTTCTTTTTTGTCATCATTCAAAGCCCATCAGTCATTATTATTCATTCTTTTGTTTTCTAAAATTCATTGAAGCGTCCTTATAAGTCTTAAAATAGGACAGCAAAACACCACTAGTCAGCTATGTAGGTTTCAATAAGGACTTCATTGCTATTTAGTTTTGCTCCCCTGTGCGTGATTTGTCATTATATATTCGATCAGATTTTGTAGGTCATTTGCTCTGTTTCCATGTACTGTACTCTTTTCTTCTACACCTCGATCAAATATTCTGTTCAGTATGCCTTGTCAAACCAAGTCAAAACTTCAACAGAAAAATGGGGGGATTTTTCAAATTACTTGAATGTACAGATTGGGTAAAACATAAAAGACGTTTTGTATTTATAATAGAGGCACAATTGTCAAAACAGCGCTAATGGTTCTCAAGGAATTCTGTAATAGTTTTGGACATTTAAGTTGATTTGCCAAATGAAACAGCTCAGCGTGATATAACAGTAACCAACTATTAAAGTCCCCTGTACTCACTTGAGGGAATTGGAAAATGGATTTAATTGTCTACGTACACTAAATAAATCAGTTTGCTCAAAAATGTGATTTGCTTCTCGTGGATGTTTCAGCTTCACCGTGCAGAATGATGTATGTGCAGCATTTGACACTAAAAGGCTGTTTTCACATTCATCTGCTGAAGGGGGGAAGTTTCTCTGTGCTCAATTTAAATCTGAGTTTAATATGTGTACGTACAAGCATGATTTTGTAACATCACAACTAGTCTGGAAGCAGCAGCAGCGGTCCGATATGTAACTTACAGAAGTGTGAAGTGGAAACCTGAGAATGAACATGGAAGCAGAAGACATATTGTGCTGGTATTTTTTAACTTTTGAAACAAAACAAAAAGAAAAATAGCATGTTTATGGATTTGGGATTTTTCAATGAGGGCAAAGGAGTAGATGTTATTTATTAATTTTTAAAGAGGTAATTGAATTCTTTTGTGGAATAACAATATCAGACACAAATTGTTATTCAATGAAAAGTTTTCTTATATGTCTTAAATATGTCTGGAGGGGATCTTTAAATGGTATTATGAATGAATGAATGAATGTTTGAGGATATAAATGGCAAGGATGACTGGATTTGATTTGTCATTTTTTTCCTCTTAGTAGGTATTAATATAATATTTTATTTATTGAAAATCATTAAGTCCTCCAAATTAACGACACAATCCGTTTTTTGTAATTGCCCCCCTACAATGACACATTTTCTGATCTGATGCCCCATCGGCAGGTCGACATAACATCATTTGTCTGTGCCTCCCAAAACCATTGCAAAAAGAAAACCATTTTCTGATCTGCTACAGTTAAGGTTTGTTTAAGTTTAGCCACAAAAGTTACTTGGTTAGGTTTAGGGAAAGATCATGGTCTGGGTTAAAATATTTCTTTTGATAAGGCTAGGGGACTTTCATTGTTATGGCTAAAAAATAATCATGGCTGAAAGAAACCAACATTGACTGTTGTACATAGTAAACAGGAAGTGTCCTTTTTTTTGACCCACCCTATGCAGATTTTGTGGCTCTTTAACAATTTCATGATACTTAACTCCCTTTGCTCCAGACAGACAATCGTAATTCCTACATTTACTAGAGGGCTTGAACCTAAAAATATGTTGTTCTGGGGCATTTGCTGAAACGACTGATGCCATCATTTTTCTTGGTAGGACAATCTTTGCAAAATGTATCCACCGTTTCTTCTTGCAAACGTGGATGAACTCTGAGCATTGCTTATGTGTCTAAAGTCATTTATTGTCCCCAACAGGTCGACAGTAAACGTTTGGCAAAATGCTAGGAGGTTCAGTTTCCTCCACAGTCGGGTATCAAGGTGGACACAGTTATTTAAGCAGCCCTGCAGGGAAAGGCAGACACTGTCATCAAGCTAACATCACTAGAAGTGGCAGCATGATAGAGTGGGTTTCCAAAGAGGGTGGAAAAAATGAAAAGTCGATAATGCTTTTATGAGGGCCAGAATTACATCTTTCAACCATCTGTCTGGTGTGTTTTATTCAAAATAAAGTAAACATGGCAGAGTGTGTGCTTTGGTCTCAAGTCTAGGCTCACGTAATGCTTCTGTGACACCTGTCCCCTCCTCACTGTTTCTTACTGCAGTGAGACTGGATTTTATATTAAACATGATTATCACTGCATCCTTGAGGTCATCTTTACCAAATTAGAAATCAATTCTCACTATTATATTTTACTGTGGGGATTTGTCATCATTTCTGGCTTCTTGTCTATTAAGTCACTCCTCTTAAGTTGTTTGTTTCCCATTCAAATCACAATTCACTTGTACGCTAAAAGTGGTTTTACTCTTAATCGTCTCCACCTCAGGAATCTGAAACTTCTGTACGAGCAAAATACTTAAAATAAAATTTACATTTATAATGAATTCTGGCTATGACCTTAACAAACCCTTTGATTTTTTTTTCTTGTTCGCAGCTATGTTTGATAGAGGGTGAAGCCTTCAAATGTCACACATTTCTGATAAAAGAAATAAATGTGTAAAATTTTAATTCAGTATGCTGGGTGATCTATTAGAATACAGCACTCGTAATTTATTTTTGCAGAAAGTAAGTAAGTAAAGTTTATTTAGTATAGCACCTTTCACAAAGCAAGATCACAAAGTGCTTCACAAAAGTACAAAAGTAAAAAATAAGACAATAGCAACAATAAAAAGAAACAAGCAATAAAAACATAGGCAACCAGACCTTAAAAACACCATCAACCAATTCATACAGCACCAGACTATACAAAGGCCAGGTTAAATAAATAAGTATAGTATAGTTAGACTAGTTTCCTTCCATATAACATATTGTTGTTTATATTCAGTTTGTCAGAAACGAGAGAGCGACAGGTGCAAATCTTGCTAAACAAATGGATTCGGAGCTCAGTGCTGGGCTCAGCCCTGATTACCTCCCATAAGCCCTATCAGCTGATGCCTCTGAGGCATGCGTCTGCTGTTCTTCATGAGCAAATCCACAAAGTGGGGGATCCAAAGAGGATTTATTAGGCTCTGGTTTGGGTTAATCTATTCACAGGTACGCTAAAGATAATAGCTAATCATCATTAGGAAAGTCCTCTAGGCCACTGAACGAGTTTCCTCATGTGCGGCAGTCAGATGGAGGTCTGTTCGGCCAAACTACTGTACATCTTGTCATCTTATCTGTGTGCTCTGTAGACTTTACGAGTAAAGACAGCATTAAATATTAGATTAGTAGATGTACAGGTTGCAATTTATTGGTTGCAGCATACAGTATTTACTACATTAAGAATTTTGAATAGATGAAGTCTGCAGTAGTTTGGGGCTACAGTCAAAGTTCATGCAGGGTCAGCCTGAGTAATTAATCACAGTAACTTTAGAAACTGTCACAATGAGATGAGAAATGTGCTCGCTGATGTTGCATTCAATTATTGTCTGTCAGCTGATGGGGAAAGTGTTACATGATTCACCTGTAAGAACAGCTGACAGATCCTTCAGCCACAGATATATTTCCTCTACAGTCTCTGAGTATCTGTGCACACTGGCACCGTTGTGTTATTATGACACAAACCAAGGTGTGCCTAATCATGGCAGGGCTTTTCTCCTGCCGTAGTTAATTATTACTTCATTTTGTAACATTCACTGAAAATGTATATATGTATACTGCTATCAATTCCTGATAATAATCATTCTGACAGATAATAAGCTATTGTCTGGCCATTACCCAGCAGAAGATGTCAGGAAAGGTCATATTTTGTTGGAGAAGTGGGACAGTGTTCAATCCTGCAGAGATCCTGCTATCCACCACAGGCCTGTCAGTGTGGAGGGCGAGCTTTGGGAGTTTGATCCTCAACGTGGTCACAGGCAGAAATATAAAATCGGATTAGAGCTAAAACAGTATGGGAGCAGCCCTGACTGGTTTGGCCACAGAAAACAGATCTTGTTTTCTTTCGTATTTTCAAAGCCTGTTATATTCATGTATATATATATATATATATATATATATATATATATATATATATATATATATATATAGATCAAATTAGTAGAGAAATACAAGCTATATATTATCTATATGAGGCAGTCCCAAATTTATTCTCATTCTTATCTAATGTAGCAGATGGGTCAGTTGGATGTCTGCAGCTGCTCACATGCATCATTTTAAAGGAAGGAATTCATAATCAAATGATATGAAAGGACTCCAAAGTTGTGCATCTCTTTCTTTTATTATTATTTTTTATGTTTTTATTTCTTACCAGTTTTTGGAATCTCCATTTTCAATGTAGTGGAATAAAAAAAAAAAAAATGTTTTTTGTGGGTAAGTAAGTGTAAGGTGAGTTTTTAGCTAACTACATTTTGTGGGATCACAGGTTATGCAAAAAAACACAAAATAAAAAAAAACACGTCCCATTCATTATAGCACATCCAATATATTTCCCCACTGTGCGTAAGTAGGCCCTCAATGCTAACCATCTCAGAGTTTAGCAGAGGTTAGCAGCTCTGCCTTGCTCTTTATTGGATTTGGGTACATTTACACTCCAACCCCAGCAACCCCAGCCATATTCGTTATTTGAGATAGCGTTACATTCTCCAAACACATTGGTTACTCCTCATCCTCTTTTGTAACGTTAAAAGTGAAACAAACAGTTTGAAAATGCAAATAATGTAGCATTACTCTAACCTTTTGTCCAGGAATGTAAGCTAAAAAAGCTAAACAGGGTGATGTTGAAATATGAAATAACAGTGAGATTTGTTTTTCCTGTTGAACTTATGATACAAGGACTAATTAGCTCTACACTGCAATACAAGAACATGCTGCTCCTTTATTTCCATATCTTCTACATGGATCATTTACTGTTAAAGATGCTGATTTTTTGCCTGGGACCTATACAGCTTTAGCCTCAGTGTGTTAGCATGATATCATGTAGGCCTATGTAGCATTCGTGTGCATATTTTAGACCCCTTTTAAAAGGGGCTTTAAATGAGT
This sequence comes from Macquaria ambigua, assembly GCA_008360985.2. Lineage (NCBI taxonomy): Eukaryota > Metazoa > Chordata > Actinopteri > Centrarchiformes > Percichthyidae > Macquaria > Macquaria ambigua. Next base: position 135,079 of record VMKM01001471.1, read on the forward strand.
CAGCTTGAAACATTCAAAAGTCAGCCAGAGACACATTTTCAGCCAACTCATGGAGTAACGTTAGCTTAATTAGCTAGTTAGCTATAGCTGATAAAACGTGCCAGTAACACTTGTCAATTCAGCAGGCAAAATCCAAAGTCCCTGGCTGGAAATGAGAAGCCTGCTTTTGTCTACCTCTGCCTGAAATCAAGGACCCATTGTTTCAAAAATAAAATGTCCCACCATTATCATAGTAAAATGCATTATATGCCATAACTAAGGAGGGCAGGGCCTAGAGACCTAACCGAATGTCATGTCAGCATATCACAGAGTGGTTATATTATTTTGTACAGGGCAGATTTTTGTTGCTTTGTGTTTGTATTAAAGAAATTTTATTTTTTATTATTTTTATTTTAAATCTCAAATATTCTTCCATAAACTTAAATGTCAAAAAACATTATCATGTTCCTCTCCCTTCCTCATCATGTACTCACAGCTGTAGATGAACAAGGTGGCTAAAAAAAAAAATCTTTTGAAGTTTGTTAACAGTTGCATGGCTACAGTGGAGCTCCACTAAAGGTGCTCTATCTCCAGCGACAGCCGTTTGGAGATTAATTTGTCATCTGATCCTTTCTGCCTTCTAATTAGGAAGAGATTACAGGGCTGTAGTGTGTGTGTTTGAGAGAAAAGAGGAGCAAAGAACAGAGGCTGAGCATCCTCTTTGGATGTGCTCCTGTAGAGAAAAGGCTGTGAGAGCTGTTTGTGTCACTGGGGTCCTGAAATCACAGTCATTGTCTGAGGAGCCATCAGGGCTGATAAATGACTCTTGCTATTACAATATTCTCCCACTAAATGGCTGCTGAACAGGGTGGTAACAGACATGGCAGAATAACTATTATCAGAAGTATCCATGCACATATAAAGAGCTCCATTTTAAAATGTATTGCTTTCTATAGTGTAAAGAAAATACCCTATGCTTCATGCACTGAACCCCAAAGTCATAAATCTGGATCCAAAATACACAAATGAAGAAGATCAGGTATCAAATATACTGAATACATGAACATATTACTGAAAACAATTAATAGATGTAGTAAATCGTGAGGTGCTGTTAAGGTGTTGTCAGTCCTGTATGTGTGAACGATGTGGTGGTTATGGATGAAGTGATTTTAACGAATGTGGTCACTGCAACAGCATTTGGGCCATATTTAAATAATAACACACAACAAAATGAATAGACTGCACTCAAAAAAATGATTCCTGGCCCCCATAAACATGAAGCAATATTTTCAAGTAAAATGTAACTGAAATGTATTAAATTAAAAGTTTATTTGCCCAAATAATTAAACATTATGTAAATATGCTTATTACAAACGGAATGTAAACAAATCGAGTAAACTTTATTTTATTAGATCACATAAGGGGACGGTGGGCGTGTGCTAGCATGTTGTCGCCAAGGTAACTGCCATAACCTACGGGTTCGCCCGGACCCTGCCCTGGGAGACTTGGCATTGTGGACTTAGCATCAATTCTGACCGACTGAGGGGGACGAATGTGGTGTTAAAGCTATAAGGTAAGTTTAATTATTTGCAGTATATTAACGGTAGTAATATGCTATTTTAGAAGTATATTGATGTTAAATTAGTTTCGAGTTTCACAAAGACAATGTTTGGCATTTATATTTTTGAGAGGCTAGTGAGGCTAGTGAAGTTAGATTAGCACGTGTCTGAATGCATGATTGATATGGCTTTTAGCACCAGCTAGCAGCACCGCTTCCACCCTGGTTATTCAAGCGGAATGCATTTCAGATTATGGTTGGGCTTCTGCCACTCAGGCTGCGTTATTTGCTAAGATACTGTGGGTCTCTGGCGTCCGTGACGAGGCCGGGTGTTGCCGTTTCCACTAGGCGGGACGCGACGCACTTCAGCTAATGGCTTGCGCTAGGCTAACGTTACTGCTGTGCGCCCTGACTCTTTCTAACACAGCATAGGTTTATAAACATCTTAACTGGCTGGCACCTGCTGCTCGGGTTTGGCACGAACTCGCTGGCTCGTTCTACAGCGGACAAGCCGAATTACGTCCAGACAACAGTGGTTTAAAAATATTCAAACTGATTTAATTTAATGATAACTTCTTAAACATCAGATGGCCCACAGAGGGGGGTGGGGGGCTGGGACATACTCTGAGAAAATACTCATTTTCTGTGGTTTTGTTATCAGTGTTGAATTTTGACTAGATATGGCTTCATGCTGTGGTCCCATTGTGTTGTCCAGCTAATGAGTCCCAGATATAGTTATCTGCAGGCATCTGTTTGCAATAAATAAATAAATAAAATCAGACAGGAATTTAAAAAAAACAGTTCTTTTATAGTGTGTTCAAACTTTTCTTACTCAATGCCAGTAGCATTTACAGTGATTCTGACTGTTGGGTGTAAAAATTCAGATTGTTGCCTTTCAAAATAGACCAAACTTGTGCAGATTGATGTAGAACTGCTTTCCAAAATTATGTTCAGATAATAATTTTCTGGGGGAAAATATTGTTTTATTCTGTATTAACATATGTTTTTGTACAATAGATCCATGGTAAACTGTTATTTCCCACTGTTTTTCATGTGAATAGCATTTCTTAAGACACACATTTTCAGAGACTAATTATAAAGGGAGACTGTACACTCATTTTTCCAGTGGAAAGTTTTGAAATGCAGAGTGGTGACATATCAATGTATTGACACTGTCACTATTCAGATTGCAGTGTGGCTGCACAACTTTGATATTGATGGCTTGTACAACTGCTCTCTGTAGCTTGACAATGAGCCTGACATGAGCTGAGGCAGGTACTTTAAAGACTATGTTGTTTACAGTTTGACAAAGTCCTGAAATACAGAAAGCAAATGATACACACCAGAATGTTGAGTACAGAATTATTCGTCTTAAAGCATGAGTTTTCACTTCTTTGGATCTCCCATTTAAACCTCTTTTCTGTCACAATTTCTCTTATAGATTAATGCAGAATTCATGCGTATAACAACTTTGCCACTTCAAGCGAAGTTCTTTGCAGAACTTGACAAATACACAGCTAACTTGATGAAGGTCTTCAGCAGTAGAGGAGCTGCTGGGAAGAAGATCAGACTCCTCATGGCTCTGACAGCTAAGGCAAGTGCATTAAACTGTTGCATTATTTGGCCAAATAAGGATTTTCCCCATGTAACATCTCCTTTTCCCGTCTACCTTCTGTTTCACTTTCTTCCCATCTTTTATCCTTTGTTTTTCTCCCTCCTCTAGCCACTCTCTAATTCCTTAATTTTTCCTTCCTTTGCCATCATCCTTCCCATCTTTCATGGATGAGAGATGTAGGACTCCATCCCATCCTTTGGTGTCTTCAACTTCCATACTTAACCTTCCTTCATCTTCCTTTAACCAACCCCCTCTTTTGTCTTTCATCTTTCTACTTCTCC